>VOMN01070030.1:0-16563 GCA_014899125.1 Orchestia grillus | reverse complement strand
CCCACTGCTCCCCCTGTATAATAGTAGTTTGCGAAGAGCAGCTATCCTAGGAGTCAATTGGGCTCGTTGGTGTCACCTGAGCTTTCAACACTATGTAGAACCTTGTTCCAGTGTTGCATAGGTACGCGCGTACCCGTTGAAATTTGTCAAACGAAATTTCTTCAAAATATCAAAAAATGCTCAGATCTAACCTTCTTATATCGTCATAAGCTTTACATGGAGTGAGAAAACTTAGTAAAACGTTTGGCAAGAAATATACTTCCTTCGAACAGCGATTACGCTCTGTACATGAAAAGACTAAATGTATATTTGTGTTCAGACTTTACCCCAGTGAAGCAAATCTCGTCCTGCGCTCGTACAAATCATTCTGAGCAGTTGATGCGTGACGTTAGGGCGGCGAAGGAACTTTATACTCGAGTTATGACAGAGGTCCCAAACTTGAATAAAAGTGTGACGATATTTGTGATGTGAAAATGCGTATTTTTATTGATTGTCCTCTAGTGGTATCTAGATAAATGGGATTCAACTACAACCAATAATGGTGTGCTGCTGGAATGACTTTAATTCTGCTCACAGGGGGCATAGGATAGACCCATAGGGGTTACATGAGTTAGGTTTGTCGATCGTATGCCATGGGGACTGGCGTCCCTAGGAGGGGCACTGTTAGGTGACCTCAGATATAAATAGGCCTTCTAGATTTCTGTCTTTCGTGCACACTTAGCTTCTCTCAGTTTTCATGCTTTCGTCGCTGGCTATTATTTATTTTATCTTTTTCTTCCTTGTCAACTTGCTGATTCTAGTCACGTTTAATTATGAAATAAATGAAGTTAAATGTGATAGAAATTTGATTATTGTGTTGTGGTTACCCTGAATATTTTATTCCTGTCTGATGATGTTTGCAAGGATTTAGAACGGGATAGGTAAAATGAATGTTCTCTTAGCGCTCGTGAAGCTGTTCCAATCTTTTTCTCGCCGCTTTTTCGCTCGTATTTCAATCAATTTTAAAATTATTACAAGTTGAACAATATTTAAATGGGGTCACAGCTAATCGATTATGAAGTACAATTCACACAACCGAGGTATGAGTGAATCCAAGCGCCTGGTACTGTCTACTTGGGTAGCAGTGTGATATTGTAGAGATCTTTACCATTGAATATTTTTTGTTTCAATCAAATGTTAGTTAGCCGGTACCAGACAGTAACTCTTATCTTTAGATATGATTAAGATATATTACCCTATTTTTTGTTGTATCGAAAGATAAGATTGAAAGTCAGACTAAAGAAATTTCAAATTTGACTTTAGTAATTAGGTATTCTACTTCTCCCTAATTGTGAAGGCGTCTTACAATCGCACTCAAAGTCCTAGCGATTCAGCCGCGTTGGTGTGTGTGTGTCAAAGGCCCTCAAAGTTCGTCTAGCGTCCCGACGAAGAATGTAATGTGAGCGCACCGTGGCCATAGAACTCCTGCCCAGCTGCCCAGGCCTCAATATTGGGTACTGCTTCAGGCTGTTGTGAGCTTCTTAGCGATATGCTTACGTAACTTCAGTTTCTCACGGCCTAGTTTCATTACCTAAAATACCTTTTGGCTGTCACTTTCTGGAATAGTCGGGTCTGTTTTTTTGTGTTATTAATTGCATTTTTTTTTTACTTGTACTGTTGTTTTTTTTACTTACCCATTCTTCGGGTGACTTGTTCAATCTTTGCTCATCTGTTAGCGCTCGTGTCAATTTGTGCGTCTTGCAATTTACCTTCTTTACCGAGTACTCCCCTCACGCTAATCGCTGTGTACATTTTGATGGCCATCACTTAATGCGACTTATGGAGTCCTCATGACAGGGGTCCGCGCTGTGACTCATGGCGAATGCACTTCGTACCTCTAAATTATAGCGATTGGCGTGGGAATAGTTCAATTCGAACGCTCCGTTGTTGATCTTGCTGTTCTTTCTGAGTTTGTGCTCTCACCCGCGCCCTGTATTGCAGGTGGTCGGAGCAGTCGCACCCAAGCCGCCTAAAAAGTGAGTGGGTACCTAAACTCGGTAAGCTTGTTCTCAAATGTCGCGTCTTGCATTGGCTGCACACTCGAGGATGACTTCAAAAAGTTGCTTAGTTAAGTTATACTCTATTGAATGTTTCGAAAAGTTTAACAGCGAAGACTTAAACAACTCCCGACCTTGCTTCTTATTTTTGTGTTTTTTGTGCAATTGACAACCTCTGCTGAAGAGCGGATACGTTTTCTACCAAACCTGCGCACAGCATCTGTGCTGGCTGAGCGGCAACATACCCGCAGGTAGTGCGTGGTGACCACCTAGGTCTTTCATATAACGTCTGGATGTGTTACTGGTCATATTGGTGTCAGTTTACCTCCTCACGAGCTACCAGCTTCTGGACTGATTCTACCGTGAATTGACTTGTAAAGTTCTTTATGATGTAAGGCACTTTAGACCAACATATTACGCGAAATGTAGCTTGTTTGAAATTATATGAAAGCTCATTAATTTCGTCGTTCCACTTTAAAAATGACAGTGTTGAGCTGCAAGCAAGCGTTGTATTAATGTATTGCTGTCGAAGTTGTATGATAAAACGGTGAAAATTAAATTTCAAGATTTAACTTTGTTTTTCGGTTCATGTTGATGATGAAACTTTTGGTCCAACTTATTTAACACCCTTAAAGCCATTTAAGCCTTTCAAGCCATTGCTTTTGGTGTACTTGTAATATGATCATGCTGAAAAATCCTTCTATCCCCCCAGAGACTTTATCTTTGATAACTTTCTCGTTCAACCCCTGCATATTCTCTCTGTTACCCTGGATTTTCTGGAATAATTTTATGAATTCCTAAATGTTATGTTGGATGGAATCGAGCACTTTTTTGAGTCGTTTTCGGGCTCGCACGAAAGATTGCTGTGTATTTCGTGTATGGGGAATTAATCCATGTATAGCTTTATTGTGACTGCGATACGTGATCGCCTCACCTGCTTTGCGAACAACACTACCAATCCAGAGCTTGTGTTAGGTGTTGGCGTGCGAACTCGCTTGTATTGATATTAGTGAGAGGACGAAATCCGTGACTTGTTTCCTAGGTTGTTGCCCTCACTTTCCACATTGTTTTGTTCAACATAAAGATTCAGAATTCAGTGGTTATACTTGAGTAATTCATATTATTTTTTATGCTGTTCAATGATAAAAATTGCTGTATGTGCTACATTGGTTATTATTCTTCCCAGTTTGTTGATGATAGTAGACCTAGACATTATTTTGGAGAACTTGTCATTATTGTTCTGATATCGTTGCGCAGAGAAAACTCCATCGCGCTGACGCCGAGCAGCAGTAGCAACGGCAGCTGCCTGGAGACCGCCACCACCACCATCACCAGTGTGTCTGACAAGGCGCTCACCACCACAGCTGTCGTGGACACCACCACAAACGGCAACGTGATCGGGCAACCCATAAATACACGATTCGACTCGGCTTCAAACGTGGCTTCTGACCAAACTGAGGATAGCGGTGCCTCTGAGCCCTTAAATAAAGCTGCTGGTGAGCCTGTCAGCGCCCCAGTTGAAAGTCCAGTCCAGACTGTTCCATGTGTTGCTGCAGCGAGTGTTCGACTCTCAGTGGAGGGGAGTGGGAAAGGTGTGGGTAAACGTGCGGTGTCTGGTGTACGTACAGCCGCCAAGAAAAGCAGGATGTGTCGTCGCAAACGACCGCATTTCATCGCTAATCCAACCAAGGCGGCGGAGAGCACTAACCTCCTTAACGTAGGCCTCGTGTCGGGAGGGCGAGGGGAGACGGTCGTGCGCGTCGAAGAAGAATCCGATTGCGACGGGGAGTGTGAGCATGAAGACGGCAAAGATTGCGACGTCTCTATGCACAGCGCTGATGTTAGTGACGGAACCTGTCCTGTGGAAATAACTGAGAATAGTAGTTGTGTTAGTCATGTAGGAGATGTGGGCGCCAGCGCAATTTCAAACGATCCTTCAGTTGAATCAGTGACTGGTAAAACTTGTAGTCCCGTAATTGGCAGTGAAGGAAGTTGAGCCTGTTATGTGTTAGTGATAGAACTTTTTTGTGTGTGAGATTACCATTGTATGTTTGTCGGCTGTCCAAATACATTAATTTTAATACTTCTTATTGATGTACATACATCCAAATTCTTTCTGTGAGACATCCTGGAATCTCTTGGCTGGACAATATCACGCTTACGTCAATGCCGAATTTATGTTTCCTTTCCAGTAATTCGTAAATTTCATGTGTTGAAACTTTCAACTCGCCATACATCTCATGAATAATTTTCTTCAGAATCTAAGGTGAAGCGTTTACAATTTAGTCTTTCTTCCTCGATTTTCTACGAGGCGAACTTTGTTCCATAACTTTAATTGAGAACAGATATCGCTTGGATTTCTGAGCTGTTCATTTCACCTTGGGATTGCCAGAATAATGTTCGTTAATTTAATTAGGTTCACTGGCCTCTGTTGTCGTTCTTTCAATTCGTTATTCTACAATACAGCTTGTGATTGAGGATCAAGTCACTTGCGGGGGCTTGAATGCCAGGCTTCTTTCTTAGAACTGGAGTGGTATTTTGATCGACCTTTTAAGACGGTGGTAGCTCATGACCGAGTGATGTGTTGTAACAGCTCTTTTTTAGAGCATCTATCTTGACAATTTCTGACGGTATTGATGTGTGTGCTCTAGTTTGTAGCATCATGTGTGTGCTGTGTTTGAGGTGTGATACAAGCAAAATTATAATGCGAGTGCTTTCCATCTAGCGTTTTTGAAACTTATGGTCACGTTAAGTTTTTTTTTGTAATTTGGGTAACATTAGTATTGATTTTCCCAATGATCTGTTTTCCTGATACAGTGAGGCGCTCTTGCTGTGTTCAACGTTTAATTTGAAATTGTGTTTTCTTGGTTCAATTATTTCGAACGCTATCGCTTGCCATTTAACATAGAAATTCGGTAGCTTCCTGCAATCAAATATGAATCTAGAGTATCTTCTGATGGCTGCAAGCATGCAGTATATTGAAACTTCGACAATTTAATTTGAAACTCGAGATTCGAATAATTTTCCTCTGGCTCAAAATAAGTTGTACTATTTCAACAGTCCTGGGTTCGCTGGAGAGAAAATATGTACGGGAAGTGGCAAAATGTTTATAGAAATATGGTGGCTGTCAAAGTAAAAATCAATAGATTAAAGTTGAAATATTTTTCGTTTTCTCTGTAGGTAGTCGAGAATTCGGCTTTAATTGTACTACAGAGGATTGTTGATCTGAAAAATTGCTCAATCATGTTTTTGCGATGTTTTTACACTGAACTTGTTTTTCATTTGTTTGCTTTTTCCATGTTTAAGAGAGGCGAGGTCATTTCTCGCTGTGTTCCCTCCATCTCCGTGGCAAGTGCAGTTGGTGCGTGTGTTGGTCAGCACTCGACCGTTGATCATTCCTCAAAGGCGTCCCTAGTTACCCACCGAAGACTAGCAGGCGGGTGTAGTGAGGCTGTCAGCTAAGGTGCACATATTTTACTGTCTCAATTCCCATTGCTTGTGGTGGAACAAAATAACGTCGGATGCCATCGTGTTCATCGGGCGCTGGCAATTTCCCTGAGAAATGAGTGAAAGCTGTTCTGGTAAAATACTGACACGATGGATTTCCAGTTTTCTTGCTTCTGTGGTTTTCATCTCCTCTTAAAATATGTAGATGACCAGCGTAGGTAAGATTTGTGAGCTGCTCACAAAGTGGATGTGCCAATAGTGTCGACTGGTTACCTCCCATGGGAACGCGATGTTTACAGGAGATCCCTGTACTGCCTGTAACAAATTCACTGCACTGGCTGTGGTTATTTTTGTGGATATTTATTTAAGTGTCCCGTAGACTTAATGTTTTGGTTTCCATTTAATCTCGTTTCCTTGAAAGTAATTGACTTTTCGTACTTGTTTTGATCACTTTCGTTTCTGTTCGCATATTTTAATAATTTTTTTGGTGCGAAGTGATAATAAATGTTGGTCAAAGTGCGTCTGTGAGGCTAAGATTATCTTGTATTCCTCATCGCCCCTCGAAAATGATGTTACTGGTTCTTGTTCTCATCTGTGTGTCTGGAAAATGGCAATAACGCTCCTTACTGGTATCTCGACTAGCGAAGGCGAAATCTGTTTTTACGGAAGTGTTTCGCATGTTCTGTAATTGAGCCTTGGCTTTCTTTCATTTGTCCGTTTTCTATCACTCAGGAGGCCAGTGTGCCATGGAACCGACCTCTTGCACGAGTGGCCTTCACTGGTGACCCTTTTTTTCTGTTCTTCGGATCTGCCGAGTCTTAACTTTTTTGCCGCCTCGCTGATAACGGTTTATCCGGTGACGGTGTCTGCGCTTAGGCGGCCAAAATTATGGATAATTGTAAGTGACGGGGCGAAAAAGTTGGACTGTGTTGGAGAAGCCAACGTTATCCGTTTCTGCCTGCTGAGACATTTGAGTCGTGATTTTTTATGACGAACTACATCTCGGAATTTTAGTGTGATGAGGGCAGGGCCTAAATCTTTCAGGATTGGTGGTGAATATGATGGGTAGGTAATAGTAATATTTTATTCCACTAATATTCTCATTCTGATGTGCGTGGAACATTAGCAAAGCATGCCTGTTCTGAAAGTATTTTGGTAGAGAAAGTTTTCTCATGTAATAAATCCGCTGTATTTCGCGGTTTCTTCTTTGGCCATAAAGCTTCTAGAATTTTGCTCAGGAAGACATTTAGGAATATTTACTTTGTTGACGTAACTAAATAATTTGAGAGCTCTGTGAGCCATATTTTTTGACAATTGTGATCAACACGGCACTTGCAGGTGAGGTTGGAATCGTGAAGCAATTTTTTTTCCCAAAACTAGTCCGAGTTATTCCTTCTTGGCAAGACTTGAAGGAAGATGATAATGTTGGTGTGTGAAGAGTCAGGCTTGTGTGGCGCTTTTGCAGAACTGACCTGAGTGACGTGGTTGCTTCCAGTGTCGATTGGTGCCGGTCTCACGCACGATATCTTTAAATGTTTCTCGCAAGCCAAAGTCTCCTTTACTTTTTTCAGCTACAAATCCTGAAAAGTTGAATCCTTTTCAGTAGAAGAGAGACTTGAATGTCGTTTCCATTTTAGAATCGGGCTTTTTCAATTCGTGTGTAGCGATATTTCTCTGAACTTTTGTATCCGAGTCATTTAGGGAGAACTGGTAGGTGCTAGGGCATTTGAGTTGTTGGCGTTCAGCGAGAGTATTGATGAATTCAATATCCGTCGGGTTGATTTACCGCTCGAAAATAATTCCGCTGGCCCTCATTCGTCAATTGTTTGTGAACGGTTGTGTTGTGAAATAGTTTTTGCAACCTATGATGAGCAGAAGGCGTAGTAATTATTTTGACATCTAACTTATTTCCTTGTAAATAGATGTAAAGGATGTCTTCGACTAGCGTAGCCCTGCTGATGACATTGTGTTACATTTGTAATTACTGAGCGCATGTACATTTTCTGTGATTATGTTGATCCAGCAAGATTTCATTCTTCCATCATTAAATCCTTACATTTGTAGAGATTGTTTTATCCATCCTTAATTTTTAGATGATTTTCAGCCAGACAGAAACTGATCGTGTGTCAACGCTTATGTGTCTAGTTTGCGAGTTAGTGCAAGTTACTCGTGTGAGTACAGCACCAGTGGCTGCGTTCAATGGTATATTACAATTTACTTTCAGGAATTTCAGTTTCTCTGTTAACTTGCACCTCGTGCTTCGCTCACAGTTGTGGGTTGTATCAACCGGTGAATAGAAAATAGAAATGTTAACGTAGCTGCTTTTGCAATGGACTTGCTAACAGGCGTTTGAACATAGCACGAGTCAATGGCAACTGTGCTTCGTACATGAGCGCATCAAGTGAAATGAAAGCTAATTCAAGCATCCTTATTTAGCAACGCCTGGTTTCATTTCATGTCTTACTGGGTCCTTATGATGATGCTAGAAATTGACAGTTTCGAGTAAACGAGTTGAGCGTACCGGGAACTATGTGTGTGATATGATGAGGGGCGATAATGTTTCCCCATTATTTACGCGTTGCCGAAACCTCTGAGCTTATAGTCAAACGAAGTTGACACTGACACAGAGCTACATCACTGTATATTTCGAAGAGGGAAGCTCAACTATAGATAGGCCTTCGGGACTTCTATCATTCGTGCCCATTGTGTATCTATTAATTTTTAGTCACTATTTCGTCTCGTTCTTTCTTTTTCTTCATTTTTAACTTGCTGTTTCTATGCGCAGGGGACCCTGTGTGGGAACATACCTTTTGCATGTATTCCCCGTTCTTCAGTCTAAGCGAAATGGCCCCTTTTCATCGCTGTCTTTGGATCACACATTTGAATAAGGAGCATTAAACTCTAACTAGTAATCTCGTTCATAAATTTGGAAAAAACATTTCCTCACCGTCAACCCCGGCAAACTGCACACGTATCTAACACAAAAGCTTGGCACCAGAACTTCGCGAACGGTTGTGCGGCAACACTCTGACGTCACGCGTAAGTTGCCATTGATCTGGTCATTAGATTGCAGCTACTGCGCCATTTCCTTCAAATTCTATATCATGCTAGGGTGTTGTCCAACGAGTTCTCATGCTCTCTCCCAAGTTAGGACAGGCGTTGGCTCAAGTCGGACTAGTTAGGCATCGCAAATGCGATCGATCGAGTATACCTACACAACTGCATGATTGAGATAGAATTCCAGGTTCTGATTGGCTCCTAAATTAGCTCGATGGCACCTTGAACAACTTGTGCAATTTACCCTAACGAAAAAGCTTCGTGGTACTTACGGTACAAATTTTGATCCTACGCCAGATTGATCAGTCGGTGAATCTAAGCTGAAACTGCGTTCGGAGAACGTCCGAGACGGAGGACAACGTGCACCAATTGTGGGATTAAATTTTGCTAGGAAATTTCTGATGAATTTAATTTCCTGAAAATATAGTTAAAACTTATAAACGAATCTAATGCATCTTTTTTTTATGTTTAGCATACAAGAATACTTATTTTGTAAGTCGTACCCAAAGTATATCAAATTTTCAATCATGATGAATTTCAACTGCTTTGTAGAACCCTCCTTACCCATTAATGTATAACGTTGATTTCTCATTAAATTTTAGTAACACATGAGAAATTAGTCGTTTGTAGATAACTGTGTATCAGAAATGAAATTTCGAATAAAAATATTGTTTAGAAACTGAAATAACTGCGATTTCGTAAAGGGTACGGCTGGAAGTTATAGGGTACCGAGAGTCTGAATTAAAATATAAATTTGTTTCATGTCGCTTAGTTGAATATGTAGAAGCACTGTATGATCAATAAAATATGTATCGCCATTACCTTCTCTTGCCATCGTTTTTATTTGGAATTGATGGAGCCCAAGTGCCCCTCAGGGGCATAGGATGGGCCATAGGCAACAGGGTTAGGGTTAGGTTTGTCTGTCCAATGCTATGGGAACTGGTGTTCTCAGGGAACACTGTTAGGTTACCGTGGCTTTCGCTAGCCTTTGAGACTTCCAACTTTTGTGCCCACTTTTCACTCTTACCATTTTCACGCTTTCTCCGTTTATGATTTTTTATATTTTCTTTCTCTCCCTTCTTAATTTGCTATTTTTATGCGCAGGGGATCTTGCGTAGAAACACACCTTTTGCATAGATACCCCGCTCACGAACGTCCATACCAAATGATCCCTTCTCTTTCGGTGCGAAATAGTCGAGTTACTAAAGCACTGCTGTCTTTACTACTACACTACTACTATTTACCACACAGTGTGCTACAAAAATGTACGCTGCGCATTAATGGGTTAACGGCCATACGTTCTAGATTTGATGGGATATCAAGTCTACTAGTTTCCACTAATCTTGAGGGACATTTAGAATCGACAACCATTGTGACCGTCAACGCAGCCAAATTAAGTTACCGTCCATGGGAGTGCATAGTGGTGGGTAGTAAAAGCTACCTGTTATTGTTGTCTGACTTCATTTGCTTTCAAAACACCTCTTGTGCGTAAGATTTGTTGGATTTGATTTTTTTTTGCCGCACGTCGTCATGTCTGTAAACTGCTGTGTGCTGCTGTTGAAGCACTGGTAAATAGAAGTAGTATAATGTTCTCAATAGCAAATTTTGTTGCCTCTGTAGGTCTTGGGACATGCCGTTAACGCTCAACTTGATGACGCTGTGATCAATTACTCGACCGTACTCGCAAAATTGCCGTACGTTTCCCCTTTTTTTTTACTGTTCTCTGGTGTTTTGCAGCTGCCATGACACGGATCACTAAACTAAAGACAGTACTTAAGGCATTATATAAACGTCTAATTCAAAGTACAATGCTTTTAATGCAACATTGTTTTGTATGAAACATAACTATTCTTTGCAAACTTTTCGGCTTCATCATCACGCTAATTTTTCATAACTGTATAAAGTGAGGCACACTGCTGGAGATGCTTAGGGTCTGTGTTAATTCCATTGAAAGTTTCTGCACCCAGATGCAACTTCAATGAAAATTTGCAAGTGTCGCGGTGAGGCCAATCTCCCCATCTCCCTTAACACTCCGAAAATACCTCCACTTTTTCACTCCTACATTTCCCTCCCCCTATGAGGCCAAAAACACCTCTCTTCCGCCCGCCTCACTTCACCTCCACGTCACCCCCTTCGTCATCCCACCCCCCACGCTGGGATATCAATCAGAGGCGCTGCTCGGCAGTTTTATTAAACGCCCTGCATTGGAGCTGCGAGATCCTTCATTTTTGTTTTATTAGGCTCTATTTCAGGCGGCTCAATATTTCACCGAACTACCACGAAAACAAATCACGATGCACTCAGTGTACATTGCGCGAGTCCAGGCCTCGCTGGCGATCAAAAGTGGAATTGAATTTTTACATTTTGAGTCTGTAAACCAGGGTCTTGTGAAGTGCCTGCTGTTGAGCCATACCTACCAAAATGATTTAAACATACATTTCAAATTATAACCTATTTAATCATGTTTCGAATCAGGATATTGTCGTCGGTGAAGCTTCAAATGCTTCAATTAAAAATATTTTCTGTTATTTAAGGCAAATTTTTGATAGTGAATTAAATGACTTCGGATATCATCGGGACTCAGAAAAGTGTTGAGCTCAAGCTGACGTCGTCTCAGGGGCTGTGACTGACACTGAGTCGAACCCCCCCCTACTTTAATCTTCAGACTAGGCTGCTGAAAAGCGTTAATACAATGCCACTCCAGCGACTAATATGATGCAATCGATCATACTGGACGCAAATTTAGGAACAAAAAAGTTCCACTCATCAGCGCAATAATCAGTGAGTGTAGCGGAATAGGACCTGGGGTAGAAGCCCTAGAATGAACCACTTGACTCTTTCCTGTTGCTATTTTCCAGGCTGAGGGCTTGGAGACACTTGGCAGCGCAATGTGGGGGCTGTCTTCTAAGATTCGCACGTATCTCAGAGCGCAACAACAGACGCTGTGCGCAGGGTGAAGCTGGCTGGCAACGCGCACACGATAACCGTTCTTCCATGCACGGTCGGATCTTTCAGACCGCGCAACTGGATGGCGTGGATCCGAATCCGAGTCTGATCACGAGTAAGAACCCTTAAGAACCTTTGTTAATTCCAATGCGTTTTATCGTTGAGTTTTTAAAGCCTTACAACTACTGGCGTACGAGGGATGTGAGGAATACGAGGTTTAACACGTTGACTCTGAAGTGGGTCATATATGGTACACGCGATCACCTAACCTAACCCAATGTAACCAAAGCACTATCATGTATAAATACAAATTTTCGAGTTTTCTTCAAATTTGTGTTCATCAATCGAATAAGCTAGTCCTGATTAAAAGAAAATTAATAGAGTAACCAAATTTGTGAAACCAAAATCCTTCATTTTTAAATTCACAGTAGAGATATGTGTCGGCGTGTAATTTTACCCGTGTGGAGAATCGGAGTCAACGTGTTAAGCTTCCTTTTCCAAGGGATGCACTCCGTAGTTACGTGAAAATCAGTGCCTGAGCCGGGAGTCGAGCTCTTAATTCCCAGTAGTGAGGCTATCATGCTAATCAGTACGCCATGGAGCCCCTTGCGGTGGGAGTTCCCAGTAGAAGTCACGGTAGAAGTGTTCCGTCGTCCGGACACGGTGTACTGGATCATGAGGTCATAGGTGAGAGGTGACGCAGACGCGGGTGGGTATGACGGATGGAGGGTTGAGGTAACGTGATGCGAGTGGCAATTGCTTAGAGAGATGCTTCGACAAATATGGAAACAAAATAGATTTTGAGCAAATAAACTTCATGTAAAGAATTCATTTCGTTTTTAAAACAAACTCTTCTGCATAAAATTCTGAGCAATTGCATATGCAGTGAACTTGTACAAGATTGAAAAACCAAAACAATACGAGTAAGAAATGAGTCAGAATTACATTTTATACCTGTAAAGCAGTCATGTCCTATTAAACCGTGACCGAAAGCAGTGATAGATCACAGTTGTTTCGTTTTGAAACACGTCTGTGGAACCCGTACAAAGTTTCTTGCGATGTTCATATCCAGTGATACACATCGAAGGGCCAGCTGTGCATGATGAAGTGCTGGCCTATAGCTCACAGGGCGCTGCCGGCCGTGGGCGCTGAGTTGGGTGATCGATTTTGGGTGTCTTGCCTGCCTCAAGATTAGAAGCTGCTCGAAGATGAATGATGAAGTATGTCATTTGTGATGTACGAATTGAGAGAGCCTTGAATAGTAAGTTGTGTCAGGAAACGTTACCTTTTTCCATAAGCGCCGTTTGTTCATGTACCATAACGATATTCGTCTTTTCCGAGGCCTGTCATGAATGAGAAATCAAATTGTGCTATTATTCTGAAAGAAAATTCTTGATATACTTGATATACTTTGAGCACGCGGGCATAACATTTTCCTGAGGCTTCTAACTTTAGTTTGGAGTCCCGAATGTCAGTCAGTCTTCACGACACGGTACGAGGATTTGTTATCGACCTTGGCGTTCTCTATATAGTGGAATAACTCAGTTGATGATATTCATTATTTATAGACTAGTAGGCGCACCTCGTGAAAAATGGAAGGGACAAATGATTGTAATTTCTTAAGATGCCGTCTTATTTACTGTAAATCTGTCATGAAACATTGTTATGTGCAGTATCAGTGACACGGACTGCTTTTTTTGACAGTCTCGCTGATTAGGAATTCAAACCCGGGAATTTTCTCCCATCTAAATCCTTCAGAGCGGGGCGCAGAGACGGACGGACCAACCAACCGACCAAGCAAGAAAGCAACACTAGACTGTTATTATACATGGAATTTTCCGAAAAATACAGCACTGGAATTTTATTTGCAAAAGGGTCTTTCAATTCTATTTGTTACGTACGTACGAATGTGAACATGGCATCTGCAATGCAGAGTTTACAGTCCAAGAAGGCATTGTGAATTAGCTGCCCATGTGGTAGTACTTCGTATTACTGCGCAGTGATAACACTCGGCAAGCTCATACCTGCTTGTCCCGACCTCGGGACTCTTACGTCACCTTTTCTTTAACGAATGCTGCATATACATACGTACGAATCAATGGTGAAAACTATGAGCAGGTAATATCATTTCACCAGAAAATAATAGCAAACGACGTTAGGAGATATTTCGTGCTCAATTTCGAACGAATGAGAAGGTAAGTAAGATTTTAATTTTCGATGAAATTACTTTCTCAAAGGTATAAACTAGAAACTCATGTTGCTCTCGCTATTTACATAACCTCTACAATACTTAATAGTGTGTTCATACCACTAATCGGTTTCTCAAGTTTGAAGGATGACACGGGAATGATGAAACATTAAATCTCGCTACATCAAAAAAGGATCTTGCATTGTCTCAAACTTTCCACCCACGCTATTTACTGTAAGTATTTTCTAAAGTTTTCATTTCGATAAAAGACTGAGGAATGAGGCAAATTAACTGCAAAATCACAAGAGCCTCAGGACTTCTTTTTCATTTTAATTAAATTTCCTTTTCAGCGTCGTTGGAGTCCTCGTTAATTCCAGCACCGAGAGCTGCGGGCGGGGGTTACGGCAAGAGGCAGCCTTCTCAGGCCTGTGAATCCATCACAGAAAGCAACAGGACACTTTTATGAAAGTCATCTATTTAACACTTCCGTTTTTTTCGCACTTGAGATTTTATCAGACTTATTGCGTACAATATAAACTGCTTGCTTTTTGAGTTGAGAAATATCCTTAACCTTGAGTGGCTTGCCAAGAATTTGAAGCTGCTAGGTGATGGCAGCTATCGAAGGTGCAGCGCCTTTAAGATCGTTTTTCGTATTTTTCAAAATCCTCAGGCTTTTTAACGAATAATTCAGCGTTAGAAGAAATAAACGATGTTTCAACGAAGGCTCGTCGCTGGATGAAACTGTGAAATAATGTGAAATTTTGTGTCCTCGATTTTCTCTAGACTTCAGTTATAATTTCCCTTCCAAAAAGAATGAGTGTGAAGGATGTATAACTGTTTTTCTCCAAACTTGTATGACACATTTTCTATCTTAAAAGCATGCTGTTGAGTAAGTAATACTGATTGATGAACTGATGTTCGCAATATCAGGTAACTTAGCACTTTTTCTGTATGATTATACTGAAACTCAATTTCATTTTATTCAGATTTTAAGACTAAAACGCATACATTTTGGCCCCACCTGCATTCGCAGTACAAGCGTTGAAGGCATAATCTTCAATTGTATAGCTGCTCGTTATCTTCATAAACGAATCCGATGATGAAATTTACTATTCGCTTTTTTACATCTCAATGGTAATTGAAACATCGCTACCTTCTTGAAACTCAGCTGAAGATTGCTTAGCCGTCCTTATGGCTTCGTTATTAATGCGGATAGACAGTATGACATCACAACACGTACAGAAGACGTTTACTGATGCTAGATACGTGCTGCGGATATTGGCAGCAGCAAGACACCTTCGTAGGGCGTACACAGACAGCAGCGAGACACCTTCGTAGGGAGTACACTGACAGGAGCGAGACACCTTCGTAGGGCGTACACTGACAGCAGCGAGACACCTTCGTAGGGCGTACACTGACAGCAGCGAGACACATTCGTAGGGCGTACACTGACAGCAGCGAAACTTGTACACAAGCTAGAGGAGCTGAGCTCTGCAGAACGCTTCCCTAAAAAATTCTGTTTTCATGTGTTTTGCAGTCGAACGCAGTTGTGCACATAAAAACTACTTGAACACTGGAAATACGAGATACAAAATCCTTCTCTTTCCGTTATTTTGGCCTCGCTTATCGAGGCAGCACAAGTTAAAAGAACAAAGGTCTGTAGAGTTCTCATTTTTAATGATTCTTCGTAGCTTATCGATGATGCTGATCTCGATGTGAAATGTCAAGATGATGCATCGTGGACATAAAATGATGAAACTTGCCATAACTTGGCGGTCATTGGCCTAAATGAAGTCTAAAACTGAAGTCAATGATTGCTGACAAAGTTTTAGTTTCATATTCTGATTACGAGCTGTGAGACACAGCAACACAGCTGTCGGAAGATTCAGTTGAATTAGAGCAAGGATTTTTTTTTTGCAAACTCTTATTCTGATTTTTTTGCATACTGGCCGGCTAGATGATCTTTTTAAGTCAGGAAAGTTGCAGATGCTGATCAAAACCCAGCAAGTCTGGAAACTACATTTGTTCCCTCGCAATGCTTCGCTCGCATGTAGCACGACTTTTGAAAGAGATGGAATAAAAGGCGATGCGAAATATTTCTTCTCTCTTATCATTTACTACATATATCTTCACGAAAGGAGACATCAATCTGGAGTTGAATTTTTGAAATGTATTTAAAATGTAGATGTCAGGAAAAATTTGCAAACTCAACATACAAATAGAATGAGTGAATTGGATCATCATATAAAACAAGTTAAATATTGCATGATAATTCGTTTCAATTTCAGCGCTTTCGAAGGAAATTTTACCGAATTATCGTTACAAACTGTTTCAAGCGGGAAAACGACGAGGAAAAAATAAAAACATTAACTATACAAACAGTCAACATCAAAATTACAAAAGCAAAATGTGTAAAATTGACATACTTAAAAAATTTAGTGCTTACCTCTTGGACGCATCTAAACAAAAGGTTAGCGATATGCTGAAACTGGTATGGTCGTTTACATGCAATAAAAAAGACTTTTGCTGCATTTTTGTGAGATTTTTGAGGTCTCGCTATTTTTGCTTTTATTTTTAAATGCAGCGTGAGTTCAATTTGGGTTAATGGGCTACAACCAACAAATGTTAGCTTATTCTGCCCCGTTGTATCAGAGGAATTGAGACTAAAATCTTAGAGTAGCTTCATTTGTGCGACTGATTTACTAATGATCAGATTCTCACTTGGGCCACCGATTGACACTAAGACAAATAAAGGCTGAAATAGGACAGGTGAAGACTAAATAAAAAGCTTCCCAATCGTAATCGGTGCTGGAGGAAGGTATTATTTTTGAGTGGTTATTGTCCAAGTGAATATCAGAGCACCACACTGCCTGCATTGGTTCACCACAG
>VOMN01070018.1:0-18933 GCA_014899125.1 Orchestia grillus | reverse complement strand
TGTATTCGTGTTCATATTTCAACTAGCCTCAGTCCCCCACACCAGCACGACTGCTTTACGGTAATTGCCATCACCCAAGATCCTGCGGGCCTCAATCTGAACACTCCTGAAATGAGAGCATGGAATTTTCATGCGTGGCTAATGTTATGGGGCTTAGGGCGTAAAATTCAGAATAAAAAATATGTTCCGCATCTGCAAATCAACTCAACTTTTATGAATTAATTGAAAACTGAGATCAATCATCCGAAATTTACGATTCCTTCCTGGTGAGGATCGGCCTGGGCGCGTAAGTTTCTTGCCCTAACGAAGTCACAAAATTTTGATTACTGAGAGTGAATTCTTTGGTAGCTTGATCATAAATAAGATACTGTGAAACAACGTGAAGGGTTGGCTCGATGTACGGCTCAACAGGGGACTATTTTGCCTTCATACTCACAAGTACTCGGCGGGAGGGACGTGAATGGCGCGAGTTTTGCCCGTGGGCGGACTAAAGCGACCGTTCTCTTGATTTGGTACGGAAAGAAAAAATAACAACTCAGGGCTTGTACCCAAAATGACAGCATAAGATTAACTGCAATTATGGAACCTAAAGTCATCTTCCATACTGCGACTTCCTTTTGGTGTGGTCTATACTGTGGGTCACTCACGAGCGCCAAGGCTTCCTCTGATAGCCACATAACACTTGAAATTTGCACGCTTCAATCGGGACGAACATTTGGAGGAGTGAACTTTGCAAGTTACGCAATCTGAGAGCATCAACTATTCCAAATGCTCTTTACAGGTTAGCAAGTTCACGTTGCAGGCATGACACATTCAAGTCTACAAATGTTAATGTTGAGCTCCGTGTGGGCCGCTCGCAGCTCGTACTTCGACGACGTTTATCTCGTCCTATAACTGCACGTATTATTTTATGACTTATGGTAGAGGGGAGAGAAACGCCAGATTCCATCCAGGCAGTGACGTCCAAAGACAATAGTTGGTTTCGAAGAAGAAAATATGTAAATGTTTGCTGTCATTTTATTTGTTCAGGCTTGCCAAGCTGAGCGGAACTTTAATCAGCACACCGTGTTCTTTTGATGAGTTTCGTGCATGATCTTCGCTGTAGTTATCAGCCCTGGCACGCTTTCCTCATTACCTGTTCTGGACGCTGCTCCCATAACGGCGTCTTCTGTGCTTACAGCGGCATCCCTTCCCGATATTTCCCACAACGGCTTCCCTTCCCGATATTTCCCACAACGGCTTCCCTTCCCGATATTTCCCACAACGGCTTCCCTTCCCGATATTTCCCACTACGGCTTCCCTTCCCGATATTTCCCACAGCGGCATCCCTTGCTAATGACGCGTCTTGCACTGAGACAGATAGGTGCGTCAATTGTGTCTAAAGCTTTAGCCTTGGGTTATAGAGCAGTAAAACCTCCGTTTGCCAGCTCCACCCAACGCTAATGCTCTTGTTTTTCTTCGTTTCTTCGTGTCAGTCCTCGTAGTATTTTTTCCATGATTTCAACAGAAAAGAACTCGAGTTCGTCCGGTCAGAGTGGGGATTGAAAAACTTGCCAATTTCACTGTAGTTTTCTATTTGACTTGAAAATACAGTTTCACTTTTTGATTAAATTTCACTTGCAAGTCCACACTGCGATTTGTTGTTATTTTCATAAGTATTCCCTCGTTAGAATTGGTCTAAAACTCAGCATGGATATCTGACGGCAGCTGTAAGGTTGTCCAATAAGTCCTTCAAATCCGGACCGATAACGAATCACTAGACCTGAAGACCAGAAAGCGATGGAATTCTATAAACGACGAGAGAAAAAAAAATGCATCCGGCTATTGATGTTCCAGACTCATTCCACACGCGCACTTCCGTACACGTGTCTGGTCTGTGTGCCCTATTAGGAGTCTTGGCAAAAAGGAACTGCATGACCACACGACCCACATACATAAAATAATGAAGAAAATAGAGCATAGAGGATGACGCAGTTATAAAAAATCCCCTTGAAAACAAAAAAGGAGTAGAATTATTTATTCTCATCATACCCGTTATGTTCTTCCTGCCAACCAACACAAGACGTCAACAGAACTCAGTAGCTTCAGGTAAACGAGTAACACTGAAGTCTCCCTGATGTCATGCGTTGATATCATCAGCTAGGTAACACATTGGACAACATGCCCCAATACTTAAGTTCAAATCCAACCTCAGTTACTGAGATCCGTAATTTACCCCTTCGTGCGCAAGGGATCCGCAAGGAATCCGTAATTTACCCCTTCTGTGAGAGGAGCCCAGCACGGATCTCAGGCCGCAGCACAGACCGCATCTCTCCGCAACTCCGCTAGCGAAAGTTTGACGACGCGGTCTGTATTGGCCACTGACGCACTGTCTCCATGGAGTTTCTCCCCAAGCAGTGAGGGCTTGGCGAGGCTGTCTGTTGCAACGAGGCTGTGCTGGTGATGCGGCGTAGACAGTGTCATCTTTATCCACAAGCTGCTTTTAAGAATGCAGGGTAAAAAGCTGAGAGACTATCTAAGGTGTTCCTTTGGAAATGTTCCTATGCAATGCATACTACATGTACCCTCCTCTAATACATACGAGGGTGCAAGTCGTTTTTATACGTTCATGAAGAAACGCAAAGTATTAACAGCTTGTCTTAATCAGATCGAAAACCTCAAATTCAAGTCACCTGAATTCAAAATGTACGCTAGGAGTTTCTCTTCTTATCAAGTCCTAAAATTAAAGCTCTAACTTTCCAACTCTAAATATTGAATACAGATTAATGTGAAAAATGAATTTTCCACGGAGCATAGGAATTTTTCTCAACTTGAACTTTGCGGCATCATCATTGTTTGAGCAAAATACAGACGCCTTACTTCATCATTGATGTTTGATCAGGTCCAGGCTAAGGGGCAACACTTTAGGGAACTATACACTAATACCTCGTATGCCAGGTGTTGTTCAGATGCCATCCAATATTCGTCCCGTTTTATGTAGACTTTAAGAATCACTCATAACTAAGACGCGAAACAGGAGTCAGTATTACTGGTTCCTGTTAATTATTATAATTGAACCAAGGAGTCCCAAAATACAGCTTAGTGAGCGCGATGTGAATAACTTCCAAGTAACATTCCGCTCGTCCACTCCCCAAACAAACGTGTGATGGAGTACTCAACACAGTGTTTGGTAGGGTACCACGAGAGTCAGCGACGTTCTTTGGTGTCGAGTCTCGCTACATCTTACGGCTAGAAAACATGCACCACCAGAAAAAGTAGCCTGCCAGGTATTTGTCAGAATAACAGGTTAACGCACTGATCGTAAAAAAGTGGGTCGGCCAGAGCATGAAGACGCGATGGCACGCCGGGAAAAGAAATCCAAAGCGAAGATGTAACGGAGCTTACGCGACGTTCTGTAAGTGTTATTCGTACACATGTGTGTTCTTTCCCTTCGTAGTTAAAAAAAGGCATGGGGTGAAAAACACGGCTGTCTTTTACGTATCCCAGGACTGACAAAATTCCGGATCATCTAATTTCGTAGGAACAGGTCTCGGTTAGCGCTAACACTCGTAGCAATAGCGGCAGTTGGCATTGTGCTCTGCAGCAAACTCATGTTACTTGAAATTTCCGCGGCAACACCCCAGGAAGAGAACATTCACCTATTGAACAATTATTATCACGTTTCACTTATTTCGACAGTAACAACATCGCTTTCTTAATGGCTAAAGATGTTGATAGAAACGACCAATGTATAACCCTTTACTGTGTGTATGGATTTCAAAATCCACTCTCATGAGGAGGTTGCTGTTTTTTTTGCAAAAAGCTAAATGTAACCTTATTAAATACACGATCTACATTTGGCTGCAGCGAAATTTTCTACAAAGCTACGTAAATGTAGCTTTCCTATCACCAAAATAATTTAGTAGGTGACCGGTTAAATTTATTATTTTTATCGCTTTTTTGTTTCTGGAGGCTGTTGATCGGGATTATGTTTCCGGCGGCTGTTGATGGGGATTAAAATTTTTTTCCAGGGGCAGAATTATTGCGGATTAGTTGTAAATTAACTCTAATTCGTCAAAGTTTATAAAGGATGAAATGGCAGTTACTTTCTTTTAGGCGCAGTCAGAGCTGTTTAATAATGTTTATGACTTTACAGAAAGACTGAGGATAGAAAATCTTTCAGAAATACAGGGCAGAATATGGCGTTGTATACCATAGTAGAAAACTGTTATTCCTATGTAAAGAACTATCATACCTATGTAAGCCTGGAATATGAGAAATCAGTTTTTCGCATATACCCTATTTTTGTACACCAAACGGGAAACTTCTGTCACGTATTCATTGAATACCATTATTTATGCCATTTATTAGCCCCAATAAAGGTTTTTAAAGAAAGCATTGGAGCGCAGTGAGGTATCAAGCAAAATTGCATTATCATTACCTCTTAACAGATGGAGAGGAAGCACGTTTTATAGAGTTGCTTCAACACAAAATTACTTTCAGAGGTGACCGCTAACGCTGTTGAGCTGTTGTGTTACGGACCCTGCCGTATCCTTGCGCAGCGTATGTTCGTTGCTTTATTTTTTCATTTTTTCCAGTTCATAACGTGTTTTAAAGTTATAATTCACCTACAAAAGGCTAATTGCCACAAATTTAATGGATACAGCCTCAATAAACTAAGTCAATTAAACAGAGTCTAAGTGTAACGCTGTTAGTGATTACATACAACGTATTGCCTACTCATCCAATTCTGTTTCTGCCGCCGCTAGTGCCGTATTGGCTACTCATTTAATTTTTTTACTGCTGCCGCTAGTGCCGTATTCGCTACTCATCCAATTCTGTTTCTGCTGCCGTTAGTGCAGTATTGGCTACTCATCCAATTCCGTTTCTGCTGCCGCTAGTGCAGTATTGGCTACTCATCCAATTCTGTTTCTGCTGACGCTAGTGCAGTATTGGCCACTCATCCAGGCACAGGAGATTGAGGTCACAAGACGCACTAACGGTGCTGCGCTGCCGGAGCTCATCCAAACCTGTGCTTTTGCTGCCAGCTGTGCGGCTACGATCATGGTACCATCTCTGTTGGTATCCTAATGGTATCAGTTCTGTTGGCGCATTCACGGTACACGTTGTAGTGAGGGATATGAGGAATGTGGGGCTTAAGCTTTCTTTTCCGAGGGAAGTACTTCCTGGTTACGTGAAATACCTTGCCTGAGCCGGGATTCGAGCCTGTACCGGATTCGAGCCATCACGCTAACCAGTACGCCATGGAGCCCACGAGGGTACCTTCTCTTGCTCAGCCACCCAGAGGTATCGAGGAACTTTAACCATGATGGTCACTACCAAGAGTATATTTGGGCTATTCACTAATATTTTAAAATTTGGCTAAGAAAAATCCTCTGACCGTATTTTGAGATTTCTGACGCATAACTAGTCGGAACCACGATCAGTGGCAAGTATCATCCTGGTTCAGGTTCTCACAGAGATATCCACACAATCCATTTTTGGTGAGATCATCACTCTTGCCGCTTATCAAATGGGAGCGAGAAAGTCGCTTTCATTTGAAAGTAGCAAATATAGAAGTCTGTTGACGCTGGACCGTCTTTGAGCAACTGGAAAAGCTATGACTGAATCCTATCATGGACAGAATAACATGGACGCCAGAACAAGTAACTGTTCCTGCTCTCCTTGATGCCGTGCGTGATTCCATCAAGTAGGTTATGACAACGCAGTCGCAGGCACAGCCACGGTGGCGTCAATCGGACCTCCAGAGGCAATAATTATATAATCATGGCTCACATGACGTACGAGCAACACACAGATCAGTGAGCTAACATTACGCGCGCCAGATCATGACGTCAAAGATTTTCTTGATGTACAGGACACCAGGCTCGGGACTTTGCTGCTGGTGTAGTTGGTGTTATGGCCGAAGTAGGGCGGTAAATGTGTTGACTACGACCCACAGAATTTGGACCACGTTCAGCGACCACAGAGTTAATGCATCATATGCTTTAACAATGCAAATAGTGATGAAGTGTCGTAAAACAGAAGTGAGCATGCATTGCCAATCTTATCTGCATTGTGTACGACAGGGGATCAGGGGCGAGGGACCAAGTACAGGGCGCACGGTATTGTCTGAAAATTTTGGATTGTACATAATCTTGATATTATCTGAAAAGTCTTCTCATCAAGTCTTCTCATCACGGTGTTTCCTAACCACGATATTAATTGAAAAATCTTCTCATCAGAATAATGTATGAAAATATTTCGATGTTTCTTAATTACGATATTGTTTTAAAACATCTCACCACGATATTGCATTATCATATTATCATGATATTGAATGAAAATATCACAATATTGCATTATTATGATATTGCATGAAAACATCTCATCTCGGTATTGCATTATTATGATATTGCATGAAAATATATCATTTCGGTATTGCATTATTATGATATTGCATGAAAACATTGCATCATCTGAAAGTTGGGACTAACTTAAGTGTCCCTTTGGATTTCCGTCTCAAAAGAAAGAAATTACTTTTGTACGCAGACACACACAAAAAAACAAGCGAAACAATACGGAGAGCGCACGTCCTGGTGCACTCAGCTTTTACTCGATGCGAAGACTCACTTTTTTTTATACAAAAGAGGTAGAGTGCTAACTGCATGAAAATATTCAAAGATTCTGCGTCACTAAACGCTCCAATAATTGTATTTTTCCCTGCAAACATGTCAAGCTTCTTTCACAGAGTAGGACTATGTGTTGTTGTACAAATATTTCCTAGCTACAAAACAAAGTCTCAGTAATAGCGCATATGATAAACACGAACCGAAAGTTCACTAAAGATGAATCGTGTGAAAAAGTTACGTCAGGATGCGATGAAAGTTATAATCTTCTGAGAAACTTCACGTAAATAGTGCAAAACTGTAACAGTAGTCTCAGAAATCATTTCCAGGCGACTCGTCAGTAACACTAAAAAACTAGGAAATTAGAGAGTTGGACACAAAATGAATTCATGGCGAGCGAACGAAAATCGAGGTCGCGAGCGCGAAGGACTGGTTGCTCCTTCCTGCTCCTCTCCTTCGCTCCACGCAAGAAGGTTGAGAAGAGAAAGTCGAGTCTTTCTCTACGCAAGACACTCGTTAAATAAAGCGAAGAGAGCCGCGCGTCGGTGAGGTTTACAAGACTTTTCAATTGAAGTTTCAGAGACGAAGTGAACAAATTTCTGCGGGAAAAGCGTCAGTTGTGCGGTCACTTCATTCTTCAACATCTGTCTTCAGTCAACGTTGAGCTCGGTCCAGCTGTGCAATTAATATTTCTCTAATGTTTGGACACTTGTGGTCGCTTATACGTAAAATTTGAGATATACACATACAGCTGACGTTTCAGTTTGCATGTAGTATGGAAAATTCTATTGGTATTGTTTAGCTGCAAACAAAACAATAATACTGTGTGCGTAAAGATTCTATCTCTAGAATAATACGAACATAAAGCACTAATTGCATATTCCAACTCGAATAATGTGCCTTGTGTTGGATAGGAATTAGATGAAGTTGAAAAGTGGTAGCGCCCGTCCGTTTTCAAATGATGGAAGTTAATTGCTTCCAATGAACAATGAAAATATACAGCCCATCGACAAAATAATAATTTCATTCAAGGCGAACGAGTCAAGGGATAAATCGAGTTTTGCGTGGAAAAGATTTATTGCATCAATAATGTTGTTTACCTAGATGCAGAGAACGCGCTCGAATACCGCGCTGACACTGTTGCTGGTCATGGTACTGTCGAATGGTGCGTGTAGAGAGTTGATATTTTCAATGCTTCGTCTCTTACATAACGAAAAAATTACGTTTGGGAGAAGTTTATAATTAGAACTGCAGAATAAATACACATTATACACACTATACAATGTATTACGAAATGCTTCTAATTCCTATCATCAACAATTGTCATTTGTAAAACAATTCCAGTAAAGGACCACAATATTCGTCGTAAAAATATAGAAAAATAGTAAGTTTAATTTTGGATGCTCTCTGTCTGAGAGATGAACAAGACTTTTTCTTTATCGCACGCCGCACCACTGTCAACTCGGCAAGAAACTATTTTCTGTTCTAGATCCTTCCGCAGCAGTAAACTGGCAGCTCAGAACACGCCTCCCGACTCAATTTTTTTATTAAGTCCGATCTGAAGATGGCATAATTCGATGCTGCTGTAACTGCGGCGCTCACAGAATCATCGATGGCCACTCTTCAATTCCAAAGCGATTCGTGGGTCTATTATGTATGTCTTATTTACATGACGTTAGAAAACACACCCTCTTAGCCGTTGTTTTATAAGATCGAGGAAAATAAATTCAAGCAGTTGTCTAAGATGCGTAAGCGCATCGGTGGCGCATACCTAGTCTACAGCAGTTACACATGAATGTGGCAGACGTTGTTACGAAACAAGACTGTAACGTACAGTCCCAACTCTTCATCTCGGCCGTCCCACCAGTTTTGCGACTGCTTGTTCACGGCGATACTCAAAGGACATCTTTGCCTCACAGAGAGCTAATGGTCACAGGGGTTTTCATAGCTTATTCAGCAAAAACGTAAAGGAATGTGTCATTTTCAATCGTTACTCGTATGCTATTCATGAGTGTCCTGGAAAGGAAGTGGTACACAGTCTCGTCCAGCCTGGAGTTTGAGCTGAACGCGTCGTGTTAATGGAAGCCATGAAGTGGCAGGCAACGTCGAGGAGGGCTCGGACGCGCGTCGTGACTGAAAACCGAGGATATAAAGAGGCGTAAAAATAATGCTCTATTGTCGTGGCTGCATCACTGAGAGGTGATAATTCTGAAAATTATAGTGTATTAGCTGTTCTTTATGAGGAGTTCTTAGAACCATTTCAAAGTAGCCAAGAATGATAGAATTATTTGTCGAACAACTGCCAATAAAAATAAAAGCAAACGAAACTCTATGCACGCGATCTAATAATTAAACTGATTGAAAATTAGTGGCAAACATTCTCTGCTTGAACCTTGAGTTTCTCAACAATAAATTGAAACGAAGATTACAGTCATTGGCTCATGCTGTCAAAAGATAAAAGTTTTCTTATAGAACGTTATAGAGGCAAATACTATAGCGATTCATCACAAAGGACGTATTAAAAAGACTCAACGTAAAACCTGACTTGAAAAAGCATAGAAATGTGTTCTTGTGTTCATAACGGGACACAGCCAGCCAGAATAACAAGAGGACGACATGCTCGTCGTCATAGCGAGCCAAGTAGCGCAACCGCTACCTGTTTTTTGCCCCTCCATGAGAAGCTGGCCTAGAATTGGCCAGGCTACTCAGGCTGCGTCCTCGTACGTAAGATAGACGAACTCATCGTTTTACATTGTATTTACCCCTTAACGAACTGTCCCGAGATATCTCGTGACCGTGGTTGTTGCATCCATACGGTCGCTGTCGGTTACACGGACCGTGTGAATGCGTCGCCGGCCATATCGGGGTAATCCGTTGAGGGGTTAAAGGGGTTAAAGAAAGCGGAATATCTCTCGAATGGTTCTACGTTTTTGGACGACAGCAACCATAGTGTAACATGTTCATGGGAAGAAGATATACCAATGGATAGTCTGTAGAGTCAGCCACCCTCTAAAGGCAGCCAACTTGCAATGAAGAACAGACTCTGGACTTAACTTGATTATTTGGTTTACAAATAAAATCTTCCCCCTTTGCTGCTGAAAGAATTTGAAACAAAAATATATTTCTACAGCTTGAAAATCCGCCGTTCAAAGGAGTAATGCCAAACCCAAGGCGATGCTCACGATGTAAAATAAAAACGAATGTGTTCACGTAGATATCGTTGCACTCGAAAAATAAAATAAACAATTATTTGCCTCCTGTTATTCTATTCTATCTCTGCTCTTGATCACATATGAATGAAACTACAGTCGGTCCCGGCATAGAGCTCTAGATTAGTTCCAGCTAATACCCGCTTTACAGTCGTCTTCCGCATACATAGAGCGGTATCATCAGGAGAGAGCATGAAATACCACGAATAATATTTGTGTCATGAGAAGAAAATAGAGAATGTTATATAGAGCAAATCATTCAGAGTTAAGATCGGTTATTTGATGGAACCGACCTAGCGCTCTATGTGGGTGGACGACTGTACTGTATGCACTGCGCAGCCGCAGGATCACTAGTCGCGATGCGTCGAAGTTTCCCAAAATTTCGCATACGATTGCTCTACTTGCGGTGCCGTATCGACGTCCTGGGCGTCGCGCCAGGATTGCAGAGACTCTGGGAATTTGAGTGCACTGTTTCTTATCCAGAACCCAAATACAAAGTGAAGGGTCGAATGAATCTTGTGCGTATTAAGTTTGGCCAACTAGATATTGACTTTTAAAACGTATTTACCTCACTCAATGAATAATTATTATTGCATTTCTATTTTTCTCTGGTCCCTGTTGATTTACATTTACATGTATCATTGCGGTATCTCCAGCTACACGGTATTATTTAATTCTTTTCCCTCCTTGAATATTTTGCGCTCCTTTGAACGAAATTTTCAAACTTATCCTGATCTAAATTTTATTTTGTGAACAAACAGTAGCAGGATAGTTGTTTTTAGCAGATGAAATTAATGTGAAAAGCCAATGAGTAAACACGCTATGAATGGTTATCTATTTATATGAACGTTGCAGGAGGTACCCAGTCAATTTGAACTGGAGTCAGATTACACCAAATTTATCTCTCATATCAAGAATTCAGTGCGTGAGAATTTCTTAATTCTAAAACTTTCATCTAAATTACATTTTAATTATTTGAATTGCTTTTGGTTCAATCTCATGGTGACTTCATGTTCCTCATAAACTCTATGTGCTCTCCGGTCTCTCATTTTGTTAAATTGAGTTTCTGGACGCCCGCAGTATAGCGGTATCCTCTGCACAAATAACGCTTTGAAGTGTACATATCTTGCCTTGTTACGTGAACGGATGAAAACTCAGCCGGCAATAAGCTTAAATAGAATGCATTGAAGAACATTAATTCATTTTCTATGGCGCACGAGGGAAATTTAATTTTCCTTTTTTCAAATTAAATTCCCCTAATAAATCAGAGTGGATCAATTAATCGCGAACTACAAGCACTTATGACAACGTTTTGCTAGTCCGTCGGTAAGCCTGTTACTGTACCTCTAAACTCGTGAACACAAGTATCAATGAGGTATCATTAACTTTTGTAATAATTCATGTTTACGCACGAGAACGTTATCAAAGTGAGAGCCAGACCTAGAGTGGCAACAGCACTGCTACAGAGTATAGGTCTGCAGGATTGAGTGCGGATCAGTTCCCTGAAGTGGCAACAAGATTGCTACAGAGTATAGGCCTGCAGGATTGAGTGCGGATCAGTTCCCTGGAGTGGCAACAAGATTGCTACAGAGTATAGGCCTGCAGGATTGAGTACGGATCAGTTCCCTGGAGTGGCAACAAGATTGCTACAGAGTATAGGTCTACAGGATTGACTGCGGATCAGTTCCCTGGAGTAGCAACAGCACTGCTACAGAGTATAGGTCTGCAGGATTGAGTGCGGATGAGCTCCACAGCTCGAGTCAGTTCACAGACCAGACCGGATCGGACGGAGTGAAGTGGGTCACCGCACGGCACAGCAGGCCGCACATGGCGCTCCTCACCATGTCTGGTGCGCAGGCGCGCAGCCTTACGTCGCCCACCAATGGCATCCTCTAATATTAAGGAATAGTCCCGCTGGTGTTAGTGTCGCTGCTGCACTGACGCATTTCCTTCTCATTGGGTTGGCTAAGCGATCTAATCGCTTTTTGTAGATTTCAAACGTCCATTATAATTCAAACGGGCTTTTTAGTTTACACAATATGTGTTGAATGATATTCAAGCCTTCTTCTATTTTTTATTGTGAGCCGTCTAATACTTGTATATGAAATACGAAAGGATTTCACAGGTTATATATGTTTATGATGCATTTTACTTCAGAAGCTATGTCTCAATAGCTGAAGTCATTAGAGAATAATTTCATTCGGACAGATCTGTCAGACAGCCTAAAACGGAAGACTGCTTTCTTCATCTGTTTCTATATTCGTAAAGTACATAGTTAGGGACATAAAACCAGTTTTGGCTCTCTGTACTTGAAAAAATTTCAATCAGGGCATGTTCCGAGACAGATGAAGGCCAGAACTAATAGGCAACAAATAGGGAACCTATTTTCCCTCATTTGTGACATCGTCCGATTGAACAAATCTTTCCTCGACGTCTTTCGCTCGGATCACATCGAAGTATTTATGTGTGTCAAGATGCACATCATCGAGAAGTAAGTAAATGAAGTAATTGTTTCAAAAGTAATTTTTTACTGAATTCTTTTACTTTATAAGTTAAATTGCGTCTAAAGCAAAATCTCTCTTTAGGTTGACTATTGGCCCGTAATGTGCACATGCAGTTTTTAAAATAAATACAAAACAGATTAAAATCTTCTGAAAAAGCTGTATAAGTGATGCAGTATAATACTTGAGCTCGCCTCGGAGTATTTAAAAACTTAAAACCAATATGAGTGGAACTTGCGAGCCCTTTAACAGCCTTTCGATTAAGTATGTTTATATTTTTATTTTTAGAACAATTATTTTTTGGAATTTCAAAATCTGAAGGTGCAGTTCGAGATGGTCAAAAAATTTATAGTTTTACTATTCAAAACTACTTTTATTATAACGATTTGATCTTGAAAATCATTAATGTTGAAGATGGATTGTTTCTCACTTTTGCTTTCGTACTTCACTGTGCGAGAGAAGCCGCTGCTCATACGTTTAGACCAATGCAGACTGGCTACTAACTTTACCATGTCTCGCTAAAGATCTATTTCATCTTTCTACTTCGTACAACTCTTGAGCATTACTGTACGACGCAGATCATGACACAATCGTCCCCCACCCATGGAATGATAAATTAGTTCCGCCAAACAACAGCTCTGCAGTCGTCTCTCGTGTACAGCGATATAAACTAGAGCAAGCATCAAATAGCACGGAAAATATTTGTGCCATTAGAATCAAATAGAGCGCGTTATGCGAATAAAAACGAAGACAGAGCGGTTGTTGGCTGGCACCGATCTGGCGTTCTATAAAGGCGACGACTGAACTGAATTCGCCCAACAAAAAAGGTTTCCAGCACCGTTAAGAACGTGGCATGTCGTTGCACATCAAATTCACTTAATGACGAAGGTGAGAAGACAAAAGCTTGACAGAATTATGTCACTCCTTAGACACTTGACCCTCTAACGTATTACCCCGAGGAGGCTGGCGTGCATTCACACGGTCTGTGTAACTGACGGTGGGCGTGTGAATGCAACAACCACCGCCACGAGATATCTCGGGATAGTTCGTTAAAGGGTTAATGCAGTAGTTTGAGCTATAATAATTATGACAGAAAACACATTAAATTCAGGTATATGTATACGTTCCTAATTTGATTACTTGATGTCTGGGGTCAGATCGGCTCTACGTCCAATCATTAGCCTGGTGAGGCTCACTCATGAAATACTTGGAGTTTAACGTATTTTATAGAAAATGATAACATAATCATCTTCGTAATAAATATTACACCTCTTTGTAATCCTCTCGAGCAATTACGTTTAAAAGTATGGGTTCATACCTCGCATGTAAGAACAAATGATGGCGCAAATCGGCCCGAGGATACTACCAAAACAAAGGTAATCAAGTGAGGCAGTCATAAATTAGAAACCGGTACTGCATTTACGCGATTAAAAATATCTCAGAAAATGTACCGCTGTCGGCGGAGAAAGTAGTACAGCGGTTTCAATGGAGATACGTCAATGCAGGATTTTCACGGAAATGAGGACGACGGAACAACACGTTTTCTTTTCCTGTCCGGGTATTACTTTCTAAACGGAAATACCGCAGCCTCGAAAGAATGCTGCACAGACGTCTTACAGGGTCACTAGCTGGCTAGCTTTCTCTTCCTGATACGCGGATCGAAGTTTTATGCGGATTATCCCGGGTCGCTTGCAAGCGCACCTGAAAACTTTTCCTTGCTTTCAGTTCATTTTCAATCGCTCAACAAGATACGCGCTCTTCAGCATCATGAAAAAATGCTATTTCCGTAGATCTAGAATAGATGAATTGTCCAATATACTTGTACTCAATTCTGAATCTTATAGATACTTGTTCGCAGGCTCTTCCTCACTCTCATCATATCCTTACAAACAAACACCATCATTTTATTTAGGTTCGAGTGTGGAACAGTTCTATTCGCAATTTTTGAACACCATAAATTTATAATTTCAAGTAGATCGACACAGGCAGACCGGCGAATGTGTACATATATTATTTCATACTCTTAAAAATCATGTATAACCACGATGAAAGTCTCTTTGTCAGATTTAAACAACAACAGTTAAATAAACAGCGTTTTGTCTGGGAAGTAGCGTAGACGCACCTTTATGATTGTTGGGTCAAAACTCGAAGGAGCTTCTTGATGCGCGACTGAACGTGATCTTTGAGGAACTTGGCACCGCACAACCACACGCCACGACGTCTAGCACTCAATTGTGGAGCTCCTGCACCGTTGAAACGAGGTTGGTTGCAGTCGGCGCTCGCTGGCGAAGGCCGTTTGTCAAGCCGGGATGGAGGAGTTGAAAACTCGTTTTCCCGTTATCTTTTTGTGATATATCATGCTGTCTCTCAATCGTTGTTACCGGTAAAAAATTCTTATGTGTTTAGTACTCACGCATTATTGAGCAAGCCAATACCTTGAGAATGATACTTCACCAATTTTACGTGTACGATGTTGCGTTACGTTTTTAAGTTGCATTTTCAAAGCACATCTTCAGCGGTAAGTAATCAGATTTAATTATCAGATTTCAGGTTATCACATCACAAATCAGGTTTTTCAATGAGTTTAGTTGAAATTTTAACCAAATGGTTCAAGTTTGGTAGAAGAGTATGGAAGTTATGATATGCTACTTACACTGCTGTCAGCATCCTGCTCTCGAGCTACACTGAAAGGAGGATCCATCGATCGCTTCGCTAGGGTCTTATCTCACTTTGATGCGCCTATCGTTCTGAAAGAATGGGAATCTGGATTAATTGGGCCCCATCTTACAAATCCGCTCCCTATGAACGTAATGCTTAGGGTCCTTAGTGGACCGACAAAGAGACTTACATATGTGAACATCTTTGTGAGCCCATTTACTCCAATTTGTGGCAGTTTGTGAATTCAGATGCTGAATAGTGGATAGTGGCCTCTGAGAAGTGAAGCTTATGAAGTTCAATGAGGAAGTAGAATAAATACCATATTTTATATCCCAGCACGAGCATCTAAAATGTTACCCATGTATGAGGCCCCTGGAATCATACGGTACCAAGCTCCATATATAACGAAAGCGAGGTACGTATACCACTCTCAACCACAAACCTTCCTCTGTCAGGAGAGTGAGTCGTAGGTACAGACAGAAAACTAGTCACAAAGAGGTCGAAAATCAACGACAAGTTGAGGTGCCTTTCGCCTCTGTCCTAACTGCTCCGATCTTGGAACTTTGAAGCCATTTCCTGGCGTTACTAAATAACTACGTTTTGTAGCGCGTGTTTACGGAGAAGTTGTTAGAGTCGCATATCATATGTGATATTATGTATTTGTAACTTTGCTTATAAAAATACAGAATCGCTTGTATTAACAACTTCTTCCTCAAGTAAAGCAATCAGAAAAAAAACAGTAGGTAGAAGTTTTAAAAAGTTTCATCACGAAGCTCTGCTAGCTGGGTAACTGTTTTTCTGCTGAGATATTGGTTTGTAAAAATAAATCAAACCTCATCATTAAATAATGTTAAAAAATATTTGTTCATTGTTATATAATTTCCAAAGTGTCAAATAGGGGAAAATAACTACTAAATATAAAGCATTCGCAGTATTAGGATTTTTTCTGTAATCATACTTATTACAATGAAGAGTTTTCGGCAAGAAATATACGGGAAATAGATAATATTTTACTTCTTCTAAAAGTTTGAACAATATAAGGTGGGACCTTTGAGACTGCCCCCCCTCCCTTACATACATAACACGTATAACACTACATGGAGATTTCTTCTGGGGCTCAAGCTAATAGTTCTTTTTTTTTGTTAAAAGGTCAAGTCTAACGCACATGTTCCCAAATTAAAAAAGTTTAATAATTCAAAGTAATTTTCAGAAAGTGGTACCTTGACCCATAATTTTCCGGCTTCCAGAATACGCCTACGCACTCCAACATTTTTCTAGGCGGCGCATCTTCANTTCAACAGAAATGTGCCACAGCCTCAATGCCTTTGGGGATCCGAACCATGGAAGAATGGCGATCTTAACAGAGACGTACGAAACAGTCCGAGTTTATTTGAAGAATAGGGAAGTCATAATATTCTATGCAGCGCTGTTTTTATCTTGAATGCAATTTGATTTATGTTCAAATTTCTAATTTCAACAATTCGAAAATCACATAGACTCATGCAGCGAAAGCACATAATTCTAGGAACTATAATTTTTAAATGCAAATGAAATGTTACTTGAAATAAGTACGTCATACCTCTAGCACAGCCTGTTATCATTTTACAAATAAACAGGAACAGGATATTTCATTTTCTAGGACGAGACGAGCTGGTCTGAGCTGGCAGACTCCTGAGCCCCGCCCCTGACACAGAGCGCACCCTGGCACAGGCGGCCGTTACAGTGCCGCTTCAACAGCCTCCGAAGAGCTGCTCTCGCTCGCTCCAGCGATCATCACGACCAAACACTGCTTCCATGCACTGGAAAAGTACACAATTTCACACCAGATGTCTCTCTTGTTCATTCCTCTTGAATTCATTGAAACACGCCATTGATTCTCCGATGCATTTTTTAAGAGCGGAGATCAGTCACCGCTTGCTCTGCCGTGCGATCGGAACGGCTTGTAATGCAAGACAAATGTGAGATTTGCACTACTGTACAAGAGAAGAATCTACCTTGCACTAGACTAGGGCTCGCTGATCTAGATTAAGCGTGCACTTTACGGCGAAAATTCACGGCGATGAAGGAACGCTTTGATGACACAGAAACGTCGGCGGAGTGAAATCAACTTTGCATGGTAGGAGACAATCATGCGGCTGGTAGTTAGACGGTTAAACAATGCAAAAAACTTAGAAATGGGTTTAAAAGAAAATCTTTAGCGACGTATTCCGATAATGAGCTAGAAACAACATTTGTGGTCGTATGTATCTTTTCTGCGTCAGCCTTTCCTACAAATTCCGATTGCTCTAATGGTGAAAGAAATTGAGACGTGATTGTCATGGCAAATCAAAGACATTCAATCGAAGAAACGTGAAGAGACGTTTATTTTCACTACGAGATACATTGCTCTCATCTCTTAAAGACTGTTGTACATATTACCAATGTTTAATTTATCTATTTTAAATTAGATCAACATGTTATTTCTTGTAATAAATTAATCGAACTGCGAACGTCTTCTTTACAATGAAATCTCAAAAAACCTTCCCACGTGCTCCCATCTGAACTTATTGCGCTTCACGTTCCCTTGCTTAGATTGGAGTCGGAGCTCTGCCGCCGGCAGTTGTTTTAGTGGCTCCGTGGTAGCGTGTGAAAGGTCTCTTAAAAGTGACATTTTTACTCCACCAAGTGTAACAATACTTTAGGGTGAGTAGTAAGTATTGTGTTTGTGTACTATTTACAATCTCGTGTGGGAGCCTCAACCAAAATGACGCGAGTTACCATAGCTTTTTCTTGTAGTGAATGAATTTTATTTCAATGAAGCTGCTCCTTGTCTTGTCCTTTGAGGTCGACAATTAGTGAACAAACTATGTAAACCAAAGCGCTGTCATGTCGTATTCTATTAAATAATAGATTTCGTTACCTTTAGAATACATTAAGTTTTGATACCATAGTTAGTATCCACGACACTGCCATGTCAGCGCTCCCTGATGTAATGTTCTCTGTAATGGCTTGTGAAAAGTGTTAAACTAAAAAATACTGTACTGATATATATACACGGCGGCTATTATTATAATAGCGGGGATTCCAAATTGTTGTATTATCTTGGGTGATTGTCGTTCTACCGTATACCTCTGGTTACGGAGTACGAGCTTTGGTCATGTCGCTTATCTGGAAGGGAGTGGCGTCAGTCTTCGTCTTCATGCTGGTGGTCTGATATTAGCATGGCTTGGATCAAGTAAAATGTTTTCTTTAAAATAGGACCTTCGTCTTCATTGCTGCACTTCTGTGAATTTATGGAAACATCTTCCTTCGCGGGGTGTGTCCAGTCGTTAAACAGCATTCCATGGTTCGTGTTGCGTGGTGCAAGTATAGTTTTCGACCAAATTGAGTTAACGATTTTTCTGCTTCAAGTTAGCAGGAAGTCGCATCCACAAAGTCTTGCTACGCTTCACGTTCGCTCTCTTGATTATTAGATCAATCTCAAACTGCTTAACTGTGCATTTTAATAAACACCTTGCCTGCGTACGAATGCTTCTAGTTAGGTTGTTCCGGAAACGGCGCCGAATTTGAATTCGGCGACTCTTTTAAGTCTTTGTTAGAGGTGTTTTCATCATTCCTCCTCTCTCTCTGTGTACTCGCATTGAAGGTATTTAGTCATTTCACCAGTAATAATGTGTGAGACACATATGAATAAAGTCCCTCGCGTGACCCCCCGAAACAACGGGAGGAGGAGGGGAGGGGGGGGGAAGGAGCGGTTCCCTCCTCTTAGGGTGAGAGGAGATTAAAAATTATAATACGCCTCGGATAGGGCTCTCGATAAGCTTTAATTTGAGACGGCTAAGTGCATTACGTCAAAAATGGGGCGTGGGACAAAAATGAGTGCCATATACGTGGTGGGGGTACCACCTCCTCCTCCACATCATTATTAGAGGGGAGGGACGCAAGGGACTTTATTCGTACATGTTTGGATGAATAAAG
>VOMN01070017.1:0-30616 GCA_014899125.1 Orchestia grillus | reverse complement strand
GATAAGGCAGTCCGTATCAGTGATCATGAAAATAACATTTCATGTCAGAGTTACCGTAAATAAGAGGGTATCTTGAAAATTTAACGTCATTTGTTCCACCATTTTTGGCGGGGTGCGTTTACTAGCAAGTTGATAAATACAGTTGAAAATTTTCAGTATATACCAGGCTCGATAGGACACGTTTGACACCGCATACCCTGCCCCGCTCGCCACCACTAGCTTAGAACTTAGACACCGACAATGGTCTGGAAAGTGGAGAGAGAGCGGATACAGAAGCGAACAATATCCAATGAAATGTCATCTTCTTCTCTTTTTTTCCTTCTTTTCCTTCTCGAGTGTCTTCTTCTTGCGCGTTTGCTGGGCCGACAACGCTCGCGCTGCCGTGTTAGATGTCGTAAGTCGTGTACTGCAGTCGTGCTGGTGGGGGTGCAGGTCGTGAGCTAATGTACCCACTACCGAGTCACGATCGCCATGCCCGGCTCATAGCAGCCGTGGCGACACCGAGGATTTGGACATTATACGTCGTGAAGCTAACGTGGCTTTGACGGTGCCCACGAAGGTTATGAAGTTCACGGGAATTACTTGGGCATTCGGAGTCGATGTTGCATCTTTATTCCTAACTCACCGTTCACAGCGGTGACGCCCGCATAATAGACTCTCTTTAAAGTCCTTTCGTAATTTCAGTCTCTGGACTCTTATTTCGGATACCTTTCGTGACGTATAGTCGCTGTTTGGGACTTAAATTTCTTATCGATCCTGAAATATTAACAACGATTCCAAAACTCTAAGACCGACTGTACGAGTGCAATCTTAAGCCCGAGTCTGCAATCTTCACTCCGAGTCCGCAGTTCTAAGGCCGCGTCCGCAGACTTAGGGCCGAGTCCTAAATATTAAGGAATTCCTTAATGTTGAAAATACGTCGCACAACCTCGACGCCGATGCCAAGCCACTGAAGCCGCTGCCAGCATCACATGGCAGATGCCAGCATCACATGGCAGATGCCAGCATCACATGGCAGACGCCGACATCTCATGGCAGATGCCAGCATCACATGGCAGACGCCGGCATCTCATGGCAGATGCCAGCTCCAGTTCCACCACCGTACATGAGACGGTTCTCAGACACGGCGCATCCACTATTCCTTGGCCTGCGTCCCCTGCCGTCATCCAGTGATCCGCCGTGACGGTGCCGAGTGCTGCGTGCTGGCTTTGTGTCTCTCTGGCCCGCCCCTGCCGGGCGTTTGTTTCCCAGTAAAGGTCTGGTGGGGTTTTCCCAGAGTCTTTCTTGGACGTGGAGTAGTTCTTCTAAATCTCGTGTACAGTAGTGCCTTCAATTTCGAGTACGAAGGTAGAGTAGGTCTCTTGAATCATGAAAGACCTATTTGCTCCCTCGGTCGCTTAGTTTCTCATTTCGAGTATTCAACATTCGGATGAATGTTGAAGTTGATCAACATTCTCCTGCTCGTGAATGCATCTCACCGCCGCGTTTCGAAGCTTCGGACTCCCGTCCTTGTAACCTAATTCTGGAAACTTGCCAAATTTACTCCAGCGACTGTGTTAGGACTCGTGATGTCCATCGAGAATGATTTACTGAATTATTCAAGAAGCTGCACACTGGATTACTTTTCAATCCTATCGATCCATGCCGGGATGCATAGAAGCCAGCCCAATTTTTACATATTAAACTTAATAGCGCTAGTTTGGTAAGTTCTGGCTTGGTGGCATCTGCAGGCATTCGTTAAAAGGGTACTGAAATTTCAAATCGTTTCAGATGTAATCTTCGTTGGAGATACTTGCTGAAATCTTGATGTTTAGTCATTGAATTGGAACTCTTCTAAGTTATGAATTTTTTATTTCAAGTTTTTGGTCCGTAGAGAGTTCAGGATCCGTTGCTGAAGTGGTCTGGGCAATACCTCCCAACAGGAAAGTCAATTGCAGCCAGTTTGCGAATTAAATCAACAACAATTCACTTAGCGCATGCTGTAAGATAAAAATGTACGTGGCTCTGTACATCGCTTCCAATTGCCCCGAACGCAGACTGAAAGTGATTAAGTCATTGACAGTAATTAGGAATATTAGGCGAGTACTAATTGTTAATGTGATTAATAGGTATTTAAAACCTATGTGTTTTGTCTTAAACCTATTAGAAGAAAGTTTCTTTCTATTCATCATCACCCACGTAGCCTTCTCTGGACAGGAAGCTAACAACGAAACGCCCTTATTTTCTCCTTCGTGCTTGCTATGAAAAGCACATTTAATGTGTCGTATGCACATTTGTGTATCGTAAACACATATTCGTAAAATTTTGCTACTGTATTGGAGATACTCGTCACCGTGTGACGATTTGGTGCCTCGTGGGAACGACCGATCACAACCGTGAGGATTCCTCTGTGCTTAATGCGCGGAAAGCACACGGCCAGAGCTACAAGGGGGAGTGTCCTGGGTCTTAGTAAATTTATTGGCCTCTTTGTGTTAGCACAAGATTTTTCAGGTGCGTGTCTGCGTATTGTCGGGCTTTAATAGCCTTCGCGTGACCGCGGCGTACACGATCAAAAATACGAGTATTTATTTGCGCCGGAATCGCGTGCACAGGGTTATTTTAAATTGTTTTCTTGGTATGAGCTTTGTTTTAACGAGAAGTTATGAATGTCGTTTTGGGAAGCCAAGAAATTGTATACGATACACTAAATATTCGTTTTATTCGGTTATTGTATCTTACGCATCTACTTATATTATTCAACTTCTGTTTTATGACTAACTCTTTATAACGAACTAAAACTAAATGGCAGCACCGAGCTGGTACCCACTTGTAATATTCCTCAGGAAATACAGAACAATCATTACAAGCTCAAACGAAACTTTAAAATGGTGACCTAGCATTTTACGGGATTCTCTAGTTATTATAGAATGTTCTCAACCATAAATTTCATATTTCAATGAAATTGTATTTAATCGATGTTTATTTCATTAGATTTTATTGTTTTTCTATGTGATTAACTACTTGCGATCATGCTTGAAGCATCAGAATAAATTACGGTAACGCTGATGTTATTATACTATATCTGAACTGCTCATTGGTAGTCTACGGATTTGTTTCTATGCTTTTCATATCATTCCTAATTTCATCGCTCCAAGTGTCACCGCCACACCCTGATCAGCCTCAGCATTTTAGACTTAAATACGAGTATTCCTCATCCTTCGTAAAATATCCCCTGATTAGTACGATTATTTTCTGATTAATACGATTATTCTTTGAGTAGTACGATTATTCTCTGGTTAATACGACTGTTCTCAACTGTAAGGATAAATTACTGACTACACGTCGGAATATCCTAGTATACATTTCCTACAGAAGCGTTCCCTGATAGAAGTGTTCCCTGATAGAAGTGTTCCTTATATTTGAACTAGACCTTCGAAGCTCTCGTATCGGAATCCAGTGTTGGTGCAGGCACCTGCTCGGGGAGGCCCGTATTGTGGGCCGGTCCATGGCTTGGGTCCGAGATTCAGGTGCCGTGACAGGTGCGAATTGATTGCGTCCGTTGCCTTCAAAAGACACAAACGCTCCAAAGCCTCCCAAAATACACCCTCTCAATTGCCTGAGAAGTTCCTCATCCCAAAGAAAAGGAACGAGGAAACCTATGGATTCAAAGGAGACGCTCACGGCTCCACCTGCTGCTGCATTCAAATTCAAGGAAATTTCACGTAAATGTTCTTAAAAAGTTCGTTGGAAAATACGACTTGGACTTTAAAACGTCGCGTACGTTTGCGTGTTTTGTGTTGTGGCCACTGTTAGTTACGTGAGGACGGAGGTTTTAAAACAGTAAAAATTGTCATCATCCGACTTGCATTGCTCTTTTTGAACTTCAATTTAAACGAAATAAAAACTTGTGTTGTGGATGAGGTACATTCCTATGAAATGTCATTTTATCCCTTATGTAAATGTCTATCCTAACAGCATATCTTCTGGCCAGGGTGCTTTGTAGAATTGCAGTTCATTCGATGTAGTTGAGGGTAGTTGCGTCGACCGAGGATGTCCAGCCTTAAATGTTATTTTCGCTTTCGCTCGAATAGGACAGAAATGTTTAGCTCGTTATTCGGTTGAAACTAGCACGATGTCGATTTGAAAGGAATACACTCATCGAGATATCAGCTAATGGTAAATGTTATGCTCTGATATATAAGTTTGTTTACTACCCTCTGTGTGGGGACGTATCTCGAGTGTTCTGTGGTGTGTCTTGGTATAATTGCGATTGTAAACTTTAAACTTTTGAATAAAATTTGGTATTCTTGTCAATGAAGTTTTAGGTTTCGTATAAGGGAAGTTATACGGCTGTAAGATACGGGATTACGAGTGTACTTTATCTAAATTACCGGGGGAATGTTGGTTGTGTGCTTCCCGACAAGTGTTTGGAATTGTAAGCTTGTCTTCCTCCACTGTAGCGACCGGCGACTCTTCACACCTGAATTACTACCATGTCAAAAATCTTCCATACTTTTTTTTAACTCGGTGTCTCAGTCCATGGGCAGGGCAATTTGAGCTTGCTGTGGTACCCAAAGCAACGGGATTTTGTGTGTTGAGGTTGGGGTTGGATCTTATTTCTGGATCCGAGTGACTGCTCGGGACCCAACACAGCCGGCGGGTACCGGACTGTCCGTGGGACCCAACACAGCCGGCGAGTACCGGACTGTCCGTGGGACCCAACACAGCCGGCGGGTACCGGACTGTCCGTGGGACCCAACACAGCCGGCTGGTACCCGACCATGAGCAGAAGCAGGTGTCGAGGATGTGTCTTGCTCAAAATGATCACGAACAGGAAACGAACTCTTGACTTTCCCGTGAGAAGACGGCCGGACAAGTGGGGCCACTACCGGGCCTGGCAAGTCAGAGAAAGCGTCTTAGGGGTAACTGCTCAGCCAACGGAGGCTCCAAGTGCTACAAAGCTTGAGGCCTCTTGTTTTTAAGGACAGGTTAAAAATTAATTAAAGTTATGTAGGTGTGTGCCTCAGCATTAAATGACAGTACACCCTATGAATGGTAGGGATAGCAGCGTAACATTTAAACTTTGAGTTGAGTCGTGGATTTGGCGTAACGGAAAAATGTTTCTGCGTGTGCTCGTCTAAAACCTAAGAAATTAGCGAGCTGGAGGATAGAACTTGACACATTACGGGACCGTAGGGCACCACAATTCAGAACTTGCTAAATTTCAAATGCTCTTCAACAAACGTGCATTTTTGTATTTCTTGCGGTTCTAATTTGATAATAACCCAAAATAAAGCGAGTACATTTTTAAAATGCCGTTATGCAATCTTTATAAATGTTATAATAATTATGAAAATAACTATTGATGAAAATAGACTAACGACAGTTAGTTTCGGTGACTCATGTCCATTAAAAAATCCTGAGGTGTACCGGACCGCTTTACAATGCATCGGACCGCTATACAGTGCACTGGACCGCTATACCCCCTCAGGGGGCATAGGATAGGCCATAGGCAATAGNTATACAATGCACTGGACCGCTATACAATGCACTGGACCGCTATACAGTGCACCAGACCGCTATGCAGTGCACCAGACTGCTATACAGTGCACCAGACCGCTATACAGTGCACCGGACCGCTATACAATGCACTGGACCGCTATACATACGTTCAAGGGATGAAATATCCCAAGCTCCATAGGCGGAACAATCGTCCCCTAGGTGAACTGAGAAAGCTTTTTATTTTATGCGTCCGTGCCGCAGATGACCGTCTGCACCTGAGGCTGGGGCTGCAAAGCGGCTGCCTCAGCCTCCGTCTGTTGACTGAAGGCTTGTGACTAATTAGACTCTGGAGCTGAGACGGCCGGACCTGGTCCTCAAGCTGGCTGTGTTGACGAGGGTGTGGCTCTGAGTGGTCTTTGAGGGCTGGCAGCTTATTGAGTGGCTTCTTCGAGAGGAGGTACTTAAGTGAGGAAATTTGGGGCTTGGGTACTTAAAAAATGAGTGAATTGGTGGCGTAGTTACTGAAGAAATAAGGAAATTTGTGGTTTAGGTACTTGAAAAATGAATGAATTTGTGGCGTAGTTAATGAAGAAATAAGGAAATTTGTGGTTTAGGTACTTAAAAAATGAGTGAATTTGTAGCGTAGTTACTGAAGAAATGAGGAAATTAGTGGCTTAGGTACTTAAAAAATGAATGAATTTGTGGCGTAGTTACTGAAGAAATGGATGACTTTGCGGGTGAATTACTGGGGAAATAAAGAACATTATTGTTCATTTATTCAGGAAATAACTTTGTTGCCCAGTTATTTAGGAAATAAAGAACTTTGTTCCCAAGCTACTATAGAAAAAAAAATTATGGCATAGTCAAGAAATAACGAACCCTTTGGGTGAGCTACTAACGCAATAACAAACTGCGAGACTAAGTTCTTAAGGAATATATAACAAACTCTATGGCTTATTATTTTGGAAGACAAGCTTTACGCCTTATTATGTTGTAAAAAAATCAATTTGTTGCTAAGTTACTTATGAAGTAACGAACTATGCCGCTGAGTTACTCATCAAATAATAAACTTCACGGCTGAGTTACTCCTCAAATAACAAACCAAACGGCTGACTTATTCATAAAATAACGATCGTTACGGCTGGCTTACTCATAAAATAACGATCGTTACGGCTGACTTACTGATAGAATAACGATCGTTACGGCTGACTTAATCATAAAATAACGATCGTTATGGCTGACTTACTCCTAAAATAACGATCGTTACGGCTGACTTAATCATAAAATAACGATCGTTACGGCTGAGTTATGAAGCGAATGACTTGCTAATTTCAGCGCTGCAGTCAAACCAACACAAGCTTGTCTCCGCGGGAAGGAAAGGCTGCCGGGCCGTATTTGCGAACATATTTGATCAGATCTTACACTTTAGTGTGAGCAAACGTCGTGCAGTAGCGTGCGTTCCTCACGAGTCCCATCTTTTTTATTGCGCGTTTACTCATTGCCTCTCTCTTCGTTACCCTCGTGCGTCTGTTTATGCGCTGTTATTGTTTCTTGTGCCCTCCGCTTTCGAAATGGACAATTTTTTCCCATTCATCTGTCGTTCTTTTTTTTTCATGTTGCCTTTGGTGTCGTGCATAGATGGCCGTCGTCGTTCTTACGACTCTGAGCACACGTCGTTAGTCGTATGTCACACTCGTACTTGTTGGTCCATACTTTATTTTTCATACTTCATTCATCACGCTTCATACCTCATATTGAATACTTCATTCATTACACTTCATATCTCATGTTGAATACTTCATTCATCGTAGTTCATACCTCATGCTGAATACTTCATTCACCACACTTCAAACCTCATATTGAATATTTCATTTATCATAGTTCATACCTCATATTGAATATTTCATTTATCATAGTTCATACCTCATATTGAATACTTCATTCATCACACTTCATTTATCATAGTTCATACTTCACATTGAATACTCCATTCATCACACTTCATACCTCATATTGAATACTCCATTCATCACACTTCACACCTCACATAGAATACCTCATGCGCCCTGCTTCCCACTTCACATGGCCGCCACGCGGTCTTGGCACCTCACCAAGAGCTGCCAAGAGAGCGTGGCAGTCGCCGGCTTGGCAGCAGCTACGGCGGCGTCATTAGCGACAGAGCTTCAGCGTAACTCTCGGTCTACAGAGAGTAGCAAAGCTTCGTAGATTTCGTAGAAGTAAAATGTGGGTGTAAAAGTAGGCAACCGAGTCGTAAGTTAAGAAGACTTAATAATTCTACCTGAAAATAGAGCTTGCGTAAAAAACTTTCCTTTGTAATATGTGGGGACGTAACAAAATTTACAATAGATGAGTCACTGTGGCAGAAGGCTAAAAATCTCTTTATATGAGCGAGCAAAATCTTCAATGTAATGTTTTGCTCTCAATCCAGCTGAAGACTTCTGCCAGGACTCTTTCCCAGCCAATCGCTGCCCCTCATCCTAAATTGGACTGATTTGCAGTCAGTATTTCTTGCTCATCACAGCTGCTATGAAGTCAAAAGCTCTTCTTCGGCCTGAAACTGTCAGCTGCAGCGCTGCAAATTGGCCTGATTTCACTGCGGTGCCTGACATTTTCTCGGCAACCTTCTCTAATTCACGTCGCGCCTTGGATTTATGGCTGGTTTTTGCAGGTGTTCACGAGTAGCACCTCAGGGGGCATAGGATAGGCAATAGGGTTAGGTTGGTCTTCCGTGTGCTGTGGGGACTGGCGACCCTAGGGGACCCTAATAGGCTACCTGTTGATTGGCTTTCAGGACTTATTTCGTGCCTACTTTGTTTCATTCAGTTTTCACACTTTCTTCACTCTCTCTTCTTTGTCTCTTTTCATTTTCATTCTTAACTTGCCGTTTCTATGCACCGGAGTATCTGTGTGGGAACACGCGTTGTATATAAATCCATCTACCATCCAAACTAAATGGTCCCGTCTCTCTCGATGCGACGTAATCTGAGTGGCTGAAGCCCTACAATCTAAACTCCTACTGCTGCGTATGAGTGGGAGACTTGAAAGTGCAGTCCGGCAGGCAGTGGCACCGCCTATCGTGTCTAAAGAGCTTGCGAATTATCCCTTTCGTGGCGCAGGACTGATGTTCTCAGTCATCGAAAGCACTCATTAGTGATGTGTGACTGAGTGAGTCAGCTATGGAAATCGCAGCCTACGTACGTGGCCGTTACGGTAATGACGTTGGACTGACGAGATCAGCCTCACGCAGTGAAAGAGTTAAGCCTTCTGCCTACCAAGCTGGTCGATAGGACCGATTTCAGTCGTGCCTATTGTTTTTGCTACTGTTACCATTATTTGACTTGGCGAATGATAGCCCGTCACTTTTACTGTTGTGAGAATAATGGAAGTATGAATGTAAATATAACCATGGAGAAATGGGACAGGCATTTGGTGATGAACTATTTTCTGTCGTAAACCAATGGTCAACTGAGACAGGAAAGAAGACTTATTTGCGTCAGTATGAGAGCATAAGTGGGATACTTCTGTACAGCTGTTACAGTGTCTGCCTGAGGATTACAAAATATCCCGTGAGTTTGCGAGGTATTTTTTGATTGGATAGTCCGGGAAATGATGGCTGTTTCAGGGTCTCTGCCTTTAAATTGGATTTTATGGTAGTGTTTTAGTGAATTTTTAAGCAAGCTTCATCAAAATTAACGATCGATATGTGCTTGTTGATTATCTTTTACGTATTTCTTACAAAAACCATTGCTGTGCCGAGTAATCCTACAATTATGAACATTAAAAAATAAGACTTTCGTTTACTATGTTTGCATAAATTCAAGCTTGGCCACAACGCTTCCCAAGCCCGCCACTCTCAGCAGCGCGCGAGGGGCAGACGTGACAGGACGCTACGCTGTGGCCGTCACGCAATGGTTGCCCTCAAATGTCCGCTGTCAGGAGGGCGTGGCCGTCCTCTACTTTACTCACATAACCACCTCGAAATTCCTGACACCATCTTCGTGGTGTGCCATCACTCGTGGAGTCTTTTCCCCGTACTGTGTGGACTGGCGGCTGTTAGGGGACTGGAGGTTAGGGGACTGGACTAAGTGTGGATTCATGCAAGAACGCTGAAGGAAAGTATTTTTTTTCAGGTTCTGAATTATGAGCTTATTTGTTTTGATAGTGTGTTCCAGATAAAGTAGGTAGAAAATTATTAAAGAGCACGTATCTATCATTCATTCTGCTGAAGCTAGCCTAAAATGCAACTTGAATACTGTGATAAATCAAATTTCAAAACAGAATTCTTGCGACGGTAACTATTTTTCGAACAACCTAATACTCGCCGAATTATTTTCTTCGACTAGTGTCCTCTCTATCACCCTAAACGTTAATGGGTATAGCTGAAGAAAACTGATAAACTGCGTTCCGCAGATGTTATATTTTTCTTAATTATAAGGATGAACGAATTGATTCCATACACGATAAGTTTTTCACATACATGCGAGAGAAATTAGACACACTGTTCTCCCAATCCCAGCTACCGGCTCCCCGTATCCCAGCTACCGGCTCCCCGTATCCCAGCTACCGCAAATGCACGTCGACCGCCCGAGGGAACTCCTATCGCTTTGTTTTCCCATTGCTAGCGTCTTTCCCACCGTCAGTACACAACTTTTTATGATCCTGAGCATATTTTTTCTGAGTTCTTTGGATCGTTCTCAGGCTTCTTGGCCTTCTTGTATCCGGTGCTCAGAGTCGTAACTTTAATCGCGTTGGCTAATTTTGGTACCTGTTGTTTCTTCTGGTTATTCAGTGACTACTTCACGTTCTGACACGCTCGCTTGGCGGTAGCTTGCTCCTTCAGATTGCTGCTCAAGTTTTAATGGACGCAATACCTCAACCTCGTAAAGCTCCCTGCATACTGGCAGTTACAGAGGCTTTCTAGAGGATTTCTAGAAAGAAGAAGTCTTTCAGACACTTCAGTGCCGTATAAAAGAGAAAGAAAAATCGTATATTTTCAAATTAGTCATATAAAAAGCATGGTACAAGTCAGTTTTTCAACGAGTCAGACCTTAAAAATAATTGTGGACGTCCCGTCGAAATTTCCAGTTGGTTCTCAATTCACTGGCCTGTCGTTGAGCGTGAAGCAGCGACTAGCAAATTCAGTTAGATATTAACTGGAAACATCGCGGTATTCTTTCTACATGTCTGATAAATTAGGATATTATTGTTGAAAGATTAATCATAAACTGTGGAAAAAGAATTGAACCTATCAAGAATTTCACAGGATTAAACATTGGTAACTTAGATTTGTTTTGCACGTTAAAACGTTGAAACTTGAGTGGATTTTCATCCTCTAGTGCTTGCAAAAACGTGTGGTGAAGGTATCATGTGAAGGTGTCATGTGAAGGTGTCATGTGAAGGTGTCATGTGAAAGTGTCATGTGAAGGTGTCATGTGAAGGTGTCATGTGATGGTGTCATGTGAAGGTGTCATGTGAAGGTGTCATGTGAAGGTGTCATGTGAAGGGGACATTATGACGCAAAGCTCTGTAAGCCTTCTTTTTAATTGAAAATATTAAAGTTTTCGTTCCTAAAATTTCAGAGTAAAGTCTCCATATTTTGTTCGTGAAAGTAATTCTGAAGAATATCAAGATTTGTTCTTAAAATTTTCATTGAAAATGATCAATTTTTTGTTTCTGATATTTCCATGAAAGACATTCCATGTTTAGTTCATAATTTGCGATATAAAATTTTCAGTATTCTGTTCATGGTATTTCAACTCAATACGTTCCATTTTTGTACCGTGAATTTCAATTGAAAATGAGTATTTTTTTCTCGTAAAGTTTTGTATTACCTTCATGTTAATTCGCGTACATCTGTAATACTCAACTGATGCTCAACCCGAGAAGTTTTCTCCGTTGTGGTCTGTCAACCCGAGAAGTTTTCTCCGTTGTGGTCTGAACATTTTCACCTTGATATTAAACTCTCGCGTTAAGCGAGTTTTTCTAGTCAAGAGTTTAACTTTCATTACAGATCTTCGATAAGCATCACGTGACCTTAATATGTCTTTTGTTCTGCCACAGCAAGTGACTTTGTCGCTCTGTACGTCATAGTTTGTGCCCCGGGGGGGGGGGCACGGGGGGGCACTGCAGCATGTCGAATGTACGCGTCGACATCGGCAATGTGGCACCCGCCTGCTGGCTTTGTTGCGTGTGTTTGTGTGTGTGTGTTGTATGTGTTGTGTGTATGTGCTGTGTGTTGCGTGTGTTGTGTGTGTTGTGTGTGTTGCATGTGTTGTGTGAGGGGGTTGCTGCTGTTACTACAGCTTTAAGTACTGCTGTTACTGCCAGTGTTCCTCGCTACCACTCCTGTGCTCTGTGCGCACCCCACCGTTTGCCAGGCCGGGAGCTGCTCTCACCTGTCATGGCTGTCATGGCGGTGGGCACCAGCGGCGTGGCCTGCAGCGGTGCCGCTAGTATGACTAATTAGACGAGCGGTTGACCGTGACTTTACCGCACCTCTGACACATGTTTGTGCCCTCAATGGTGCGTTTGAGAAGCACCTGTGATACAGCAATTGCTCTTGGTGCACCAGGACTTGTGTCTGATTTCTGAATCATGTTCGCTGGCCCGGGATTTTTGTCAAATTGTTAACGAGTTGATGGACTCTAAACTGTGCCTCAAAAGTTTAATGTGAATCGAAAATTTTTGATGGTTTCGTCGCAAAGCTGGACCTCGATTTCAGGAAGCGTCTTCTGTTAGTTGATATGAGACGTCGCATGAATGCTTTACAATCGTATTTCAATTCTTCCGTTTTTTATTTTCTACAGCTTTTGTTTTTTAGTCTAATGATACCAAGGCATTCGTTTCCTGATCCCTCATTGTTTTTCATCCTCTCCTGATATAGCTCGAATTTGTGCAGGAGCTTTATTTCCAGTATTTTTCTGATCTCGTAATTGGCTTCATATTTGCATGTGCCTCTGTACTTTTTTGTATTTTAATCAAAAAGCCACGACTGCTTGATCATTATGAAGCACAGCAATGCCACGTTTAATATCACTATCATTCTTTTCTTCCTGATATTTAATGATAAATCATCCTTTCTCTCAGTTAATTGAGTTTAGTAAATTAACTTTTTCAAAAAATTTTATTATCTGATCGGTAAACATTTCGGGCAGAGCGTTGAGCATGATTTGTAAGAACATTATTTTAAAGAGTAATCTAGTTAGCTCTTGCTTCGTTAATTTTGCTCTGATGAATAATTATATGCCTTCGCTGTTTGGTTGCAGGTGTTGATCATATGCTAAAATTGGATGAAGTAATTTTGTGATAAATTTTTCTATTGTAGTGAGAAACGTCTATGAGTTTTACCATGTTTCATAGTCGAATTCATAATTTTAAAAATTCAATAAGTCATCGACATGCATTAACGGCTGTCCAAGAAATAGCCATACAAGAGTACAAGTAAACTGTCTTACCGAGGAAAGATTCCCTGCAGTCGCACAAATGTACAACTAATACCAAAGCTGAATTCAATTTGTTTTGCAGCTAACGCACGTGCGCTTTCATTTCTTATTTTCTCGACATTTTCCTAGAAATTTTGATCAATCCACCGCCGTTCGCCACGAAAGCTGCGCGCCGATCGCTAGGTCCGTGATGATTTTGCGCTGAGCCAGAAACCACCGCCGGCTTCTAGGAATAGCATTGCGTCGCAAGGACCGAGTTTTCCGTGAGAATTTCTCCGGAATTAAATTAAAAGCGGCGCATTTAAGTCATAAAGTGTCCACGGTGCCGTTCGTTGGAGTGCGCCTGCGCAGCTTTATGACGGTCACCAGACTGCGGTGGCAGTGGACACTTCCGTGATAAACTCTCCAAATGTTGCATTAAAAACCATCTGTCCGGCCATCCATTGTTGTGAAGGAGGAGTTTTCGTTCGTTTTACTGCCTGGCGACAGTGATTCTTAGTTTTGTTTCAAAAGGCTTACCTTGAAAGCTGTTCTTTAACTAAATCACAGGGACCGGAAGCTAGAGTAATTTTAAAATGTCTAGGAAAACAGCTGTCACAATTAAAATTAACACAGTTAATTGTAAGTTGCGATTTTCGTTACTCATGATGTCTCACCTTTCTGATGTCTCATCATCAGAAAAATTTCGTACTAACGCACTCACTCAAACGAATTCCTTTAACGCACCCCCAACTCACATGGGCACGTAAATTTCCATGTGCACGTAAAATTCCATGTGCACGTAAATTTCCATGTGCACAAATCGGTGCAAATGTCTAAGTGCTTGACTCAACCAGCGTCTGTAGGAGCAAGTGCTGCCCTTCTTGTAACGTTGCGTTGCGGTGTGTGCGACATGTTTCCCTTTAACGAAGGTTACGATGTTAAGTCTCTCTCGGTGCTACGGCCGTCGGGGACCAGGGAAATTCTGATACCGAATTTTACGTCTTTGTATAGCATAGATGTTTATTCTGCCTCGTTTCTTACCCAATATCTACCTTCAATTACGAAATATTAACTTCCATGGTCTGGAATCGTTTTGTTGAGAATAAAGAGAAAAGTTCGATTGTTCAGATACAGTCAATTTTGCCCAACACGACTTTTAAGTTACAGCAATTAATGCAAGTGAAGGTGATCCTCATTAACTTGTTGACTTCAGGGGCGGTCCTGTTAACACTAGAAAGAATGGGAGAAACATTGTGACCCATTCCTCCTAATGACCAAAATGGAATTGAAAATTTGTAGCATCGTCAAATAGCTGATGTTTGCGTCCTGAATAAATTAACTAAAATGCGAATGATAAATTCTAACCTATTTAGAATCCCCTCTGTCGAAGCTGTTCGTAGTGCTTTGAAATTTCGAAGTGGATCATTTTGACCCATCCGTCCTTCAGGAGTTGAGGTCCGGCGACGTAAATTGTTGATGATTTGATGCGTGTGCAGGGAAACAGAAGCCTGGATTTTTTTGGCAAAGGATAATGGGAAAATGATAGTTCTTCCATGGTTATCATGACCTTGTTCCTTTACTTTCTAGTCAGCTGCAACTTCTGAAATCCCGTTTCGTTTATACTGACGAAAATTTGTTCTTTACCAACATAAATATCAAAATCTGATTGCGAAGTTACGTAATGTAATTTTGTGTGTCCGAGCTGAACTTACTTTCGTTCCCGTGCGCCACAAGGCGCGTAAATAAGCGCTCGCCCAACGCGTAGCTGCGCTTGCCCTGCGCTTTCGATCCCGTCAGCTGCGGTCCGCGTTGAGGACGCGGGTATCTGGGCTCCGGAGACCTACAGCCGCATGAACTTTTGTCTTCCGAAGGCCTAGGTATTCTTAAACTTTTGTCTTCCGAAGGCCTAGGTATTCTTAAACTTTTGTCTCTCAAAAACCTGAGTCTTCATAAACTTTTGTTCCCCAAAAGTCTAAGTATTCATAAAGTTTTGTCTCCGTAAAACCCGAGTCTTCATAAACTTTTGTTTCCCAGAAGCCTAAGTCTTTATAAACTTATGCCTCCTAAAGACCTCGGTCTATATTGACCTCTGTTACCTGGTTATTAGTTTACAAGCTGAATTATCAACCCTTAACGGCCTGAGTTTTTCTGTCAATAAATTAATAGATACATCCTTGTTAAATGTTTGCCAGTTTTAATCAAGGTTTGAAGAAAAAACAAGGGTAGTCTGTAAGGGAAGATTTGCTCGTCACGCTTGTTACAAGACACTGAAAAGCGAATTCAAGCCCGTTAAAATAATGTTTAAATTAAGTTACTAACGAGTCGTATTAAATCGTAAAGGCTCAAAGGCTCTGCAAAAACAGCCATGGGGTTTTTAGAGAAGGCTCCTAAACACAGTTCAGACTATGTAGGTCTTTGCCTTGAGGCTAATCCCAGGATGGGTGAAAGGACGAACTAAAATAAAGTATTTTTTGCTGGCGTTGTGCCAAGAGTCGCTTAGTTGTAGTATCGGTGTAAACCTCCTTGCAGTCGCGTTTTTTTAACGTTGGCACTAATTCGGTATGTATTCAAATTGAATGAGTTTTCTGCTTGAATAAGCGGGTATCTCGACAGCAATCGTTATAGTTTTCGCATCATCATTTCTTTTTCCAACTGTTAGTAGCACCGAGAATAAACTTCAAACAACTCTTTAACATTAAAATCCCTTTCTTCTTCAACAGTTCAGCGCTCGCGATTCGTACAATAAGTTATTATAAACATTTATAAGCTATTCATAGGGAGTGTGTGTGTGTGTGTGTGAGTGAAATTGTATCTCATGAGTTGCGGGTAGCTCCACCGAGGACTTCAAGCATGACTTCACTAGCCGACGAAATGTACCGGAATCTCCAGTCCCAGAAGCCTGGCCAAGGAAAGGAACCAGTTGTGGCCTGCCACGATCTCTGGAAGTCATGTTGGGTCCAGGGCGATCCGTACCAAAAATACCAGGCAGCGAATTCGACTGGAATCCAGAAATCGTCTTTTTATCCCAGCGACTTTCAACCGGCTAGCGTGTTTTTAAGAACCTCCAGTACCAAACTCAAACCAAAGGATGTACCAACTTCTTCTCTTTCTAATACTTCTGCTAATGTTCCTCTCAGCTCCGGAGGTGAGCCCTCGACAACCAACAGTATTAGCAAAGACTTACCAAAGACTTCGTTGAGTTTATCTTCGAGTAGAATTCCAACTTTAGAAACGCTCAATTCTTCGAGTGCCGACGCGCTCGATGCAGCTTTCGATCGTTCGTACGAATTCGCTTTACGGAAGAATGCGTCCTTGGGCATTGGCATGTCTGCGAAGCACTCTTCCACTCCATCTTTAAATAAAGTTATTGCAACGTCTTCATACCAAAGCCCTCTAGTCTATCCGTCTCAGTCCCGGCCTCTTCAAAGCAGTGACTTGGATTCGAAACATTTAAGCGACGCAAAGCGATTAAATTACCTGACACAGCACATGCTGTTTCCGTCGTCGAGCAAATTCAATCCTATCATTGATCACAGAAATTATGGATCCTATAATACGACTGCACAAAACCCCGTGAAATTGTCAACACCAACATCGTCTGCTCCTGAAGTTCCTGACAAAACCTCAACTCCGATGGCTTCGGATTTGTCAAATAAAACCTGTTCGAGCGTACCTTCTCCTGCCCAAGACAAACTCTCCCTGCTTCCTAAACAAACTGGCTCGTACCCAGTGCAGTATGGAACTCTGCCTCATAAAAGCAAATCGAAGCCTAGACCTCTGCAATCTCGGACGGGAACGTTGCAGAGACACAAATCTTCCGCTGAAATTTATTCGAAGACAAATTTGTCGGTGCAGACATCATCACTGAACCGTTTGCTGAGCATATCTGCCGAGGATATCCGACGGTCTTTGAAAGAAACCAACGGCGTTATTCAGAGGCTCATAGGCAACGCTCGTAAAAAGGCTTCCATCAAACAGCTGGATGTCCAATCTAATGATAAAATGCAAGTTTCGTCTCCAGTTGAAGGGTATGTATTCAAACTAGTGTTTATTATTGACAACTTGGTGCACTGTGATTCATTTTATGTGAATAAGTAACTTGTGAGTTAAAAGGCATTGATGTGATAAACTTGTCAAGGCATAGGTTTGGTGTGCACTTCATGGTACCACAAATATATTCATTGTTTCGTGCAAGCAGATGCGCTTTTGCGATTTCTTCATGTATGATTTTCAATTGAAGTCTAGGATTTTTTCTCGACCAATGACGCATGTTCGCTTCGATCTCCTTTTACAAGTTTTATTTTCGCTTGTGTGATTGGTTTGCTTCAATAATTTTCAGGTTTCAGATCTTGATGCTCCTGAGTCAGCGAAATGAGCGACAACCACATAATGGGTCGTAAAACACTCGCCCCATTACGCTCATGCGCGGTTGGTTTGCTCACGAAACCGCAACGTGTCGAATTTCTTGACATTTTTGTTATGATTTCAGGTGCGAAATTTCCAAGCGAAAATGTCGCGCAAGCTGTAACGGTGGCCCGCTCGCTACACCTGAATTATTAGAGCAATGTCGCCGTTCGGCAATTCTGATCACGCAGGTGGAGCGAGAAGGTCTTATCTCAGTTGAATCGATCATTAACTATTTATCGAACACTGTTATAATCGTTTATTATATGTTTGTTCAAAATCATATTAATCGTTTATTATCTGTCCGCTGAACATCGTATTATTCGTTTATTAGGTTTGCTGAACGTCTTACTGATATTAACTTTTCATTGAACATCGTCTTAATCGTTTATTATCTGTTTATTGAACATCGTCTTATTTGTTCTCAGTGCCTATAGCGAACAACATAAACGTACGTGTTTTTGACCTAATCTTACGGTATTTCATAGTACGAAGTTTAATAAATACTCTATGGACAACCACATATCGGTAGCACTTTTTGTCACATCCCTGGGTTTTAGTTGAGAAGGAACTCACCTTTTCAGGGAAAAGTAGTTTTCGAATGTGCATTATTTTTCATGTAAATATAAACATACGTGTATTTACATTCAATCCCTGTCCTCAGCCGTCTTTTTTTAAGTATGGAATCCATTTCCGTACGACCCATTATCGGTTTTGAATAAATTATGGTGAGGTAGCGTCAATTTAGGGAATATTCCTTCTGCCAGCGAAACGCACGCTTGTGGTGGACAACGGTCTTTAAAAATCATCATTTTTTTGGTATTATGTAGTACGTTTATGTAGCACTTATGATGAACGTCACTAACAAGAATTTTTTCCTGCAGGTGAGTTTGGGTGTGGAGTTGCAGTTACTGTCATCGTACGTGAGTAAAGTTTAGAAGTTTACCTCCTGCAGGTCTTGCTCCGTGCTCGCCTGAGACATACGGTACTCTGTCGCTCTTTTGAATTCGTAAGCCTTCGTGTTCATGAACATCGTTCATTCTATCGATATTATGAAAATTTAATAACTCCGTTTAAATGATTTTTTACTTCTGAACTTTATAAAGTAGTTCACTTTCGCATAAAAAAGTTGATGTTCTTTACATGCGTAAGAGTTGTTAGCGTTCACTATGCTGTTGAAACAGGATATAGCCCCGCACGTCGTAAAATTGGTTGATCAGATACTTCCTTGCATTTATTTACTTTCCTTTATGTCTGGTATTGTATAAAAAATTGATCGGTTGTCTACTCGTCTCGCAACTTTTCGTGTATGAATTATTTTCCATTTGGAGATCTAACGCAGGCCGCCCATCGCCATCAAGGGATTAAGGGAATACCTATTCTCTTTCGCAAAAGCTGTTTGCTAATTCCTTACCGATTCCAGTTCGTATTTTGACCTCTAAATTTAGGTAGTTATTAAATATAGTGGACGCTAAACATAAAAAAATCCTTCTGTCAAAAAAATGGAGTATCGTGAACACGTATGCTGGAAATGTTGAGGAACATGGGGACATCGGTCGTGTCGTCCATAAAAAATGGTTCGTTCAGACGAGCGATAACTCTCCAGAGCATAACTCGTTAAAAAAATGGCCCCTGCCCGCTCGAAGTTAAAATGGGAAACTCTATAATTAAAGTTGGTGCCCTTATCCTGCTGCAGCTGCTGGTCAATTTCGCTCAATTACTTGCCTTAATTAGTGCCAAATGGACACGAGCTCAGCACTGCTGGCAGCTGCACTTGCAGTTCGCAGTCATATTCCTACCTGGGAATGCGCCAACTGTTGCCGCACTTCGGGAACTGCCGCAAGGAATTCTTAATGCTCTCGAATTTGAAACGGGGTGGCTTGGGTCACTGGCGCCCATCCGATGATGGAGAAAACGTTCTTTGAAACGTTCGCATGCGATTGCAAAAACTGACTGAAATGTACACATTTTTGTTTATTCTTTGCATTCCATCGTATCTTTTTGTACTAACGATTCTTGGATAAAATTTGAAACTTTCCCACACGGCTGTTCTTAACGTAAGTATGTACAAGCAGTGTTGGTTGGCATAGTCAAGGTCGATTTCGAGTGATAGCTCTTATGAGATTTGTATAGGCCAATTATTTTTAAATCTGTTGAAGTATTGGCCTTACCTCATTGTCTACTGTTTTTGCACTTCAAAATTAGTTTCATTATTGTTGCATCGAAGACTGATACGTCGGAGCATTTTCTGAAAGACTCATTTCAATTTTATGGCTGACCTTGAATGTTTCTTCGATTTTTCCTCAAACTTCAACACTCAGATCACTTTCCGTCCCATTTTCATTATACATTTTCATGATGTTAACTCCCCTTAAGTTTCCCTCCCATGTGCTTTTCGGAACTGTAACCCTAAAGCTGGCAGCAGCGACGGATCGGGCACATCCCATCCGTGGACACGCACGTTATCCGCGAACCTAAAAACGCCGAGAAAAGGCCGGGGCTCACTTACCAAATATGAGAACAGGTACACTCGGGCCCAGACAAAGAGCCCTCATGAAAATAATGACGGGTAGAGATTGGAAAAGACTCGTGATGGCCGCCGGGTTTGACTAGACCCCGCCCGCCGTTTGCTCTGGAACTTTAGATTCGACTAGATTAAGGACGTTGTAGGTTTTAGCCCTTAATGGATTAAGGACGTTGTGGGTTTTAACCCTATAATGGATGAAGGCTTTTGGGATGATCCATCCTCTCCAAAGGCATTGGCACGCAATTGACCTTTCCATCGATTTGAGAAAAGTGTACTTGAATAATTGAGTGTTGTACGCGTTGTGCGCAAGAGCTAGTATAAGAGCGCATAATGTTCGTAATGTTCTTTGAAAGTGAATTCATATTGCCAATTTCTGTTGACTTCCAGCATGAGTTGATGTTGACTACCGTGAAGTCAGCGTAGTGGATTTTTAAACCGATGACAGAGTGCCCATAATGAGTCCACTTTACCGAACGTGACGCCTTCCGAAAGGTCTGCGTAGTTCAAGTGTTTAAATTTGCATGAATATACTTCTAATGAATTCTATTATTCATGACTTCTAAGATCCCTTATTTAAGTAAATTTTCGAGTCACTGAACCTCCCTTCATGCTTTAGGGAATTATTGAGCAACAAACCTGTACGTTATTATTGAATTTTTTTCATTGCATCGTGCAATGAGATTCTGTTAGGCTGTGCTGTGTATTTCTGTCATATTCACATCTATTGGCGCTAACTCTTCCACAGATTGGAGAAACGCTACTTTTGAATTAAATACTCTCGTCGTTAGAGGTAGCATAAAAATGTTATTTTGCATACACTTTCATTTTGAGATTCGCGGATTTAGTAAAGTACCGATAGTAGAGTACGAATTAGTGCTCGTGACAGCACTAGTAAATAATAATAATTATAAGTTCGTGAGAGAGGCTGGTATAAACTCCTGTTCGACGTTTATTTAATTGGCTTCTCTTTCACTTTGAATTCCCTCCAAAATACGTTTTTTCTATCGAATATAATTTTAAAACTCATAAGAACCCTGCTACAAAATTTGAAGCAATATTATATATTTTATACATAAACTATAAACTCACATTTGGTAGGTATAAATATCACTGGCACTATCATATGCACTGTGCACTACCGATGTATACTTTAATTCAATAAATAAAACAAATTCAAATGAATATCAACTCATGAAGACGAGAACCTTGGAAATCCTAAAAAACCTGATCCCTACACTAAAGATATTGAAATGGGAGAATGATTTTCAGGCCACGGCACATAGTGGTATCGTTAGGGTAGTTTTGGTACTGAAAAAATGCGCACGCCAAATTTTGTGTACACGCCTCCAGTAATTTTACTCATTGTAATATTTTGCGGAGCGAATTTACAATCTTCTATCAGCGAGCGAATGCAGTAAATCATAGTGGCGGTTAAAAAATAAATATAATAATTATCATAAGTAAAATGAGGCGTGTGTTGTTTGTAATTGTGTGCTGGAGGAGTGATATTGCAAAATGCGTTAACACGATCGCAGTTCGCCTTGATAATGTGTGGTATCAATAAATCTCGTTTTCAATAAACACACTTGGAAAATTATCACTTGTTCGCTTACAATCGCAAAGTTTGCTTTTGATCGGAATTTTTTTCGTGACTGCGAAAGTTTTCATACAAACGAGTAAATATCATACGTATCGTCATACGTATCATAAACCTATATCAGGACAATGATGCATTTAGATATAAATATATTCCTATATAAAAGACAGAAGGGCGGACAGCCAGAATGGGTGGCAGTAAATCTTTCCAGATGACATTCTCCAGTCAATGTTACGTGTTTGAACTAATAACGTAATTCAAATGTTTGTACTTACAAAAGTTGAGAGGAGAAATTTTAAAATTCTATCAAAATTAGAAGTCTTATATCTAAGCGGTGGATTACACTCATGCTGACAATACCTGTAATATTTTTCAGTTGAAATCAATTGTCCAAAAATTGTTCGAACGTCAGTTGTGCGATCGATTTTCCCTGTTTACGCTGTACATGTGTCTTCCTTTCGACATTAATATCTCAAATGTTCTGCTGTTCTAAACATTTTAGCACTTGTCTTGATGAGCACTAATTGCATCGAGATATTATGTAGTATGCGGGACATGATGGTCCACACATCATAATTGAAACCCTAAGGGCTTATTCTTCCGAAGTAAACGTCTCTTTTTCCCTGTATTTCATGATAGCGCGTCATTATTTTTAGACTTCCCATCAATTCTTGCTGGCAGGTTTACGATTATTTTCAAAGGGCTTCCACTACCGTCAGACTTCTTCTTCTACAGCGAGCCAGCTTTCTACAAGCTGCAGTACTTCACTCCTGCCAACAGGTGCCTGCGACCGAGCGTTGCTTACAGCCCTCACGACTGCCAGAGGCCCGGACCCTGCGTTCGTGTTGGCATGAATCAGTTTACGCAGGCCCTTCGTAGATTATCTGCTTCCCTGCTTTACGAGATGAGGGGGGGAGAGGAGAAGGTAAGGTAGGTCGTATAGGGGGAGTGGGTACACGAGTTATGGGGTCCCACCGGCGTGCCCCGTTGCTTTGGCTGGACCATACCTGCCCACCTCAGTGGGACTACTCTGCCCACCTCAGTGGGCCTACTCTGTCCACCTCAGTGGGACTACTCTGTCCACCTCAGTGGGACTANGGCCTATTTTGTCCACCTCAGTGGCCTATTTTGTCCACCTCAGTGGACCATACCTCTCCACCTCAGTGGGCCTATTCTGTCCAGTGCAGTGGGACCTATTTCATCAGTCACAGTGAGAAGTGTCCGACATCACCGTTTACTTGGACGAAAAATCTTTTCATAGTATGATAAGTTGAATGTACTGAAGGAAAGCAATACGCAGTAAAATCTATTTACCTACTAAGATTTTCTTATGTAAAACGGGAAACGATTCGATTTTACGATGACGAAAATTTGTGAGTATTATTTAGGTAAAATCAGCTGGTAATACAGACCGAACAATTTTTAGCCTGAGCTCAACGGTATTTTGCGAACTGCCTAAAATTATTCGTTGATTTTGAAATTGCTTCCTGGATGTCGAAAATTTCCAACCCAATTTGCCCTACTTTCAGCCTAATTTCCAGCAGGAGACGGTCAGGCCAAACCCACCTGGAGCACTCGAGCCCAACCCGCCTGCGGTGGTGACCCAAATCTGTCCTATCTGATTCAACGGAGGAATTGGAATTGGGACGGAATTGAGGGACGGAACTCAATTCCTGGACAAAATCTGGCCAGAGATGCTGTTCGAATGCGATAAGATCCTTCTAATTTCGTCCGTTGCGGTTTGATCGAATTTTGCAGTGACGCATGAAATCCATAAACGAAATCCGGCCAGTGCGGTTTGGCTGAATCCATCTTCGATGTCAGGATAACAGCATTAGGTAGAATTTACCTAGCACGGCTTGATGAAAACCACTCGCAGTAGTTAGATAAAATCGTTCTACTGAATTTACTCGAGAGGTTTTAATATTCCTCCAACTGTGTTCGGATAAAAATCATTGGGCAAATCTATCCAGCATGGTTTTATGAAATCCATCTGCGTCGTTGAGATGAAATTCCCGAGCGACTGTGGAGCCCGTGTCTGCTCTCAGGGACCTGCTGCGGGGACCAGTAATGTTCATGCAGGGGCCATCCTGTTCCGCTCCAGCGTGCTGCTCCATCAACTCGGCTGGAACGCGCACGAACGATGCTTCAGTTTTTCACGATGGAATTTAGGAGATCGCCGGAAGTATTAGATCGAAGTCTGCACCATCGAATCGAATCTTCTGGGTACGGCGAGACGAGATGTTTGGTGCAGGATTTATGTTTTGGGAGTTTTTTTGTTCTCTCTGCTGAGTAAATTGATTCTTAGGTTATGTCGTAGTCTTATTTCCTGTGTTTTTTTAATTTATTTCATCCAGCATTTCTTTATGCACGATTTGGTAGTACAGGTTAAGCATTATTGAAAGGTAATTGGCTAATTATTGAAACCTTTCTGAGTCTTTTTGTTCGGCGTGTTACGAATGTTGACAAAATTTTATTCTGGTTGTGCAGTTATGGCTTCTGTTAAAGCTGCCCCCAGCATGCATTACTTATCTTTGACCGACTGCTTCATGAATTTTGAGTCATTCGCGCGAAGTTTTTGCATTGCTTTTCTAATGCGCCATCCCCATGGTAAAGGATGTGAAAAAGTGCTAGATACTTGGCCATACTGCACGACTACTGCACAGCATACTTTCAAATTGTTCGTCCAATGAGAGGGTCATTGAATTACACTTACCTATGACTGGCGCAACTCAAAATTATTGAATTCAGTTCGTGAGGTTCAACGTACGTATACAGGAATACCTTCTAAGCGAATGTGCTTCTTATACGAGTAGAATTTGACACATACTGTACTATTTTCTCCTGGCTGAAAAACTGCCTGTATGCTACTTCTGCGCTCGCTCCCCAAGTTCGCTCGGATTGCTAACAGGATTTAGTACGAGAGTCGTAGTTCTGGCATTCTTCATTTGCTGTGGTTGCCCGACGCAGCCTTTGCTCGCTTTGTGCAGTCACGCCGAGTGCCTTGCTGTCGGTCGCTGCCTCGGTCAGTTTTTCTAGGGTTTTCTGACGAACACGAAGCTCCAAAACGTTTTCCTCTTGATTGTCTTTCACGTGCTTAACGTATTATTCATTGAATGGGAAATCTGTTTCGCTGCATAAATTAACAGATTAAGATCTAAACCTGGGATGTTGTAACTGGGAATATAAATTCTACTTTATTTCCCTGTGAGATTATTTCAAATTGCTTTTTCCAACCTTCTGCAATAATTTCCTGTAACACGTTTGTGCGATGTGTTCTGTATTCATGCTTCTATTCAAAATTCGACGGCGTTACCATGATTGAACAATCCTTCGTTAATTCAGTGGGTCACTATATGAAGAGATCAATTGCTCGCTCTAGCGGCACACCATTCGAATCGATCCAACATTTAATTCCACTCCTCGTTCTGACCTTCGCTTGTGCTCATGTTTCTCCAGAAATCACCTAAAATGAAGGGATCCTCTGCCTTGGTGCGACGAGGTAATAAAGGTACCCTGTAATTACGTTCACCTTAAAATTTATTACTGCTTCCCGTAATGACGCTTTGTTCGGTGCTCATGTGCCGCGTATTGCTGCCCAGCGACCGCTGGGCGCAGGGAAGGCATTCAAATTCACTTTGTGCCACTTCTACATTTTGTACGTGTAAATTCCTTTTAAAAAGTAGACTCTTAAGAATGGTAAGCGTGTAAATTCGTTTTTGATAAGTAGACTCTTAAGAATGTTAAGCATGTAAATTCCTTTTAGTAAGTAGACTCTTCAGAATGTTAAGCGTGTAAATTCGTTTTAATAAGTAGACTCTTAAGAATGTTAAGGGCGTAAATTCGCTTTAGTAAGTAGACTCTTCAGAATGTTAAGCGTGTAAATTCCTTTTAATAAGTAAACTCTTAAGAATGTTAAGCGTGTAAATTCCTTTTAATAATGGACTCTTGAGCATGTTAAGCGTGTAAATTCGTTTAGTAAGTAGACTCTCCAGAATGTTTTAAGAGTGTAAATTCGTTTTAGTAAGTAGACTCTTCAGAATGTTAAGCTCGCAAATTCGTTTTAGTAAGTAGAGCATTTGTAGTTTTCAGCGTATAAATTTGTTGTAGTATGAAGACCTTTCAGAATTTAGTGTGAAAATTTGTTTTTAGCAACTGCACTCTTCAGGATTTTGTGCGTGTAAATCCCCCTCACTCCTGCCACCATTTTATGCTGAACGGTTAAATCCTTTCCAGTATTTGGTGCTCTCAAGAATTCTGAACTGGTACTTCAGCTTTAATTAGTGGCTCCTCTAAACTTCCGTACATTGTAATATCCATTCTATCTTTTCTGTGCAACTTAAAATACCAGAGATCCAAAATTTGTGGTCGATCAATGGAACTCTATATAACATGAACTCCATGTTCGAATAATTGATGCCATCGGACACAAGCGCTGGTGAAATTGAGACGCGTGTTCCTCTCGTAATTGTACAGCATAACTAAGGCCTCTGCGCTCGTCTGGACGAATTACTTTACGTAAAAAAAACGGTCTCTTCGAACCTAGATTTTTCGGAATGTTGGAAGCTCTTATAAATTCATTGTTTCCATATTTGCGTGATTGCAATTGTGGAAAAAGAAAGAAAGCTGTTCCTGGTCCTGGCATCGTGAATTTCTTTTTGAATGGAAATTTGAGAAATGGTAGTGAATTTTGATGGCCTTAAATGAATTATTGCGTAGGCAATTCCGATGAGACTTGTATTGAGTCGTTCACTAGTCTGTATCAGCCTTCAATTTCTCCTTCCATCTTTTAGTTTTTCGAAAGTCGCTGATTTTCCTGGAATGCGTCGCATCTTTGTGACAACACGTGAGACCGATTGCTCTTCTCAGTTTTATGCAATTTTTTTCATGGCTTCTTTAGTTATTACAACCCTTGTTATTACTTTGATTATATCTAGTTATATTACTTTAATTATAATAAATAATACGGTGTTACATTATTAACTTCAATAATTATAATTATTATTAAGAATAATATTATTTCCATAGTAAAACCGCGTGGGGTGTTCGAGGATGCAGACTCTGATCGAGGAGATGCTGCGGTGGTTCTCTACCGTGGTTTGGTTCGCGCTACCTTTCTCAGGAGGTCACCCTTCTCTCCAGCTCTCCCACCATCATCGCCGACGTCATTTCCTACGTTCCCACCATCATCGTTGGCAGCCCCGCTCTGCGGTGCAGCAAATAAAGTCACTCGAATTAAAGTTCTTTGGTTGCGATGGTCCAAATGATGTTCTGCATGGAGCTGCAGTTGTGGGGAGACTGGCTGATCAATGTTAAATTTGTTCAATGTTAAATTTGTGCTCTGGTGCGTCATGTTGCAGTATTTTGGTGCTTGTTTAGGAATTAAATGTTGATATTTTGTAGGGTGTCTGCGTTTGGATGTCTGGAGACATGTGTGTTAGTGCATTAATATATAAGATACAAACACAATATTACATGTTTGCAGTAATGTGTGAGATATGGACTCAATGATGCTAGTGTGTGTGGGGGAGGGGAGGGGGGCGAGTAACGTGCTAACGATGCATGTACATTCATTCAAAAGACGCAGTTGAATGGTGTGGCCTCCAAACAGCCTCGATTTGAATACCATGAAAAATTTATGGTTCACTCTCAAAAAGGAGGATTCATGATGATGGCAAGCAAAACTCGAGCTTAGAAACCCTGTGGAGAGTAATCGAAAGTGTTTGTCGATCAAATAAACCATCTGAGATAGCACAATTGACATCAGCAGTTGACCGATGTCTCGTTAGGGTATTGGAGATTGGAGGAAACCATGTCTGCTCACAGCTCGCTTTAAAAGTCTTAGTTGTTTCGTCGTTCGACTACACTTTGTCGTACTAAGTAATTGAATGCAGAAATAAGTAATTCCAGGGCTAAATGAAAATAGTTTTCTTATTTTCCTGTTTATTCGCATAATAAATGTGTAGTCAAATTAAAACATATATATATATATATATGCATGGATAAATAAAAGTAGTAGATCATGTTTCTTTTGAATACTCGATTGAGAATAATAATTCGAAAATAGCATGAACATTTCTGAAACTGGCAATTTTTCTTAAAATCAAGTATATCTGTGTGAATCCATCAAAATATTATTCAAAAATAACTTTTAATTTTCAATGAAAAAGCATTGTAAAACCGATTTTCGCAGGGATTTCTGCGTGAAAAACAATCGGCAATTCCATTTTTGCTAAAAATTTAAATGTTTCTACTCCCGCATCTAGCGATCTCTCTTGCGAGATCATCTTTCGTATTCTTTAAACATAACATATCAAGAGGAATATCTTGTATGTCTTCTCTTTTTCCAACGTATTTATCTTTCATTCGTAGGAACATATTGTGATTCCTCGCGCTAGAGGTGGAAGGTGGCAGATCGATTCGTAATTACTTTTGTTCATTTGGAACCTCTCGTAGGGTCTACGAGTTCCGTGCAAGAAAGAGACTGGCTTTTGAAAGGAAGTCATTGTATTCTCAAGGAGCTGACGTTTCTAAAGATGAAAGCTCTACAGATGAACTGAAGAAGACACGTTATAGAGCGCTAGATGAAAGGAACGGCTTTTGAAGGATGCATTCCTTCTCTGGGGCCCCACGGCACCCATCTCGCTCTAGGGGTGATGGGGGTTTTCTGGATGCGTCTCGTGAATTCGGAGTTGAGAAAATAGGATAATTCACCAAAATGAATTGATAAAAAGATGTTGGATTTTTACATCTTTCTTTTTTGCGTATGCTGGATTTTTGCGAATATTTTAAACGACCGAATCTCCGGATTTTAAACTAGACGAAAAGGTCGCTCATATTTTTTCTAAACGGATGGCGAATCGTAAAAATTTGTCATTTCATGTCTCCTTACGTCTAATAAACGCATTTTTAATTCTGTACAGAGTTAAGATCTTATTTTTCTTACGCATTTCTACCACAACTTGTGGTCATGAAATAACAATTAATTTTAGACTCAATAATTGCTTTTCTATAACTAGTTCCCGCATACAGTGGTCGTTGTCCCTGCGAAATGTGTTTCCACTGCGAGATATTCATTCAGAAGTGTCGTAGCGTTCGTAAAAAGTGTTATGCTTTTCATTTCAATTGATTTGGCTCTTCCGTAACGTCAGTGTTAATATTTCACGAGGCTTCGACGCGCACGAACTTGTAGTATGACTTCGATATGTCGAGCTGTACAGATGAACTCGGTGTAGTGAGACGCGCTACAGTGTACGTGCTGAACCTGAACTGAATGCACTTCTCTTTAGGACTTACTCTTCGCGAAGATGACATGCATGCATGGTACTTGTTTTATCAAACTAAAGGACGGTTTTTTCGAATGAGTATTATTTCAATTTTCAAGCGCTTCCATTTTCCTCGCACCCCTACGAAAACTCTGTGACTTCTAGCTGACAGTATGCTTCGTCATATTTGTTGAGCAGTTTTCTCCGTGTTGATTTCTTTCCGAATATAATCAGTGGACCTTCTTGTCAGTCGTCGGCTTTCTGGCGCTCCATAAGAGTCGAAAACATAATTGCAGCTCAGACCAATTTCCTGTCAACCCTATGTAATGCACTCGCAAATAATCTCATGACGGTAAACGAAAGAAAATTCAGACGCGGAGTAGAAGTCCTGTTCTGAAAATTTCATCATCATTTATTGGTGCTTTGGGTTTCATTCCATAGTATTATATTGCAAGCCATACAGGTTCATTTTCATTAATCTTTTATTGGACCTGATAAGTGTACATACATTCACATCGCTTGGGCGTGTTACAGCTCCGAAGCTTAAATGTCTGTCTCTCATCTCTACACTGATCATCTTAGTTCTTCTTTCCGTAATTTCTTCTTGGGTGCTCGTCAATGATCAGTCGGTTAGTTCTGGTCCGGTGGGGGCCAGCACGGCGCTATGATGTCGGTCTAACCTGTCCTTTTTATTCCTTCTTCTACCTGCCGTCATGGTCTCTAATATTGCCCGACTCTCCTGCCTGCCGTCATGGTCTCTAATATTGCCTGACTCTCCTGCCTGCCATCATGGTCTCTAATATTGCCTGACTCTCCTGCCTGCCGTCATGGTCTCTAATATTGCCTCAGCCACCTATCTGTTATCTTAGTTTCTAATATTGCCTAAAAAGTCACCAACTGCCATTGCCTTCTGTACAGTACATCTCTGTACCTCTCGTGAGGCAGACCAAGGTTCCGAGCGTCTGCCTTCCTGCGCCAGCATCCTCGATGTATCATTTGTTTACTTCAGTCTTGAATTTTTCCTTTGTTGTGATGCCCCTTGGCCTTCTTGAAACCCTCTTCGCACGTGAACATACAATGGTTTCTCAGGTGCAGTAATTGCCCTTTTTGAAGAATTTCCTTCGTTTAATGATGGATTTTTGCGATGTTTGGAACTATTAAAGTTTCAAATTTTCTTATCTTGAAGGTAAACATCTTTTAGCAATGGCAACACATCGACTTTTGAATCAGAAATACGTCTTTCAGATTTCGCTCAGGTAAAAACACTTCTGGTTTTGTTCTATTTTAAAACGGGGACGAATTTACCGAAGCTCTCGCTTTATTCAAAGTGGTTTAGTGCGACTGAATTTTTATAATAAAATCTCCGCTGATTTGCCGCTTTCTGCTTCCGTCACTCGCGCTGTCGATATTCCCTGCTGGCCTATTTCCTTATAAGACTGAAGCTCGGCTCCGAAACTGCTTTGTGCTTTCAGAATTTACGAGACTTCGAGAGATGAAGGAGCGATTGTGAAGCTTGCAAACGGCTGCTCTATGTTATTTGGCTTGAAAATATTTTCAGAAGCAAATTACCTTTCACTATCCCAAATTATTTTGGTGGACTGTTATTATTATAGCTTTTAAGTTTGATGGGTAAATGGGCTATTTTATTATCAAATGGGTCATTATTGTTGCGGACTTTTGGAAACTTAACAAGGATTTGGTCTCGCTTCCATGTTACGGAACATTAACTCCGCATGCTCGTACCTCACTGTACATGCTGGTACCTCACTGTACATGCTGGTACCTCACTTGTACATGCTGGTACTTCACTGTACATGCTCGTACCTCACTGTACATGCTGGTACTTCACTGTGCATGCTGGTACCTCACTTGTACATGCTAGCACCTCACTGTACAT
>VOMN01070015.1:0-14271 GCA_014899125.1 Orchestia grillus | reverse complement strand
CACCCCTCAATATATGAGCCCCCTCACCCTCACTCCCACTCAATGTATGAGCCCACTCACCCCCACTCATGTACGAAGATAGAAAGCATTAGGGCACGCAAAAAAACAGCCGTCCCCAGACCTCCCCAATGGACCACAGCCACAGTGTAAGCGGTGCACTCGAACTCGCTGTGCACTCGAACTCGCTGTGCACTCGAGCTCGCTGTGCACTCGAGCTCGCTGTGCACTCGAGCTCGCTGTGCACCCGAGCTCGCTGTTTATTCAAACTTTCGAATTGAGAGGCATAAAGTCTGGAACTTCGACAGTAAGTAGCGACGAAATTGACGTGTCTCCCGTAAAAAAGCCAGATTATTTTTTAACTACCCGACAGTGGGACGCGAAACAGAGGTTCATATGCCTAATTCCCTTCAAAATAAAAATGGTGAGCGTTGTCAGCAGCAAAACTGCGCAGATTTCCATTTTGTTTCGTTTGATTGGCCGTAAATAGATCTGACTGGAAACACTTGCTTGCAAGTTTGCTTACGATAGAGCAATCGAACTATAAAAGCGATTATGTAATTGCTCCCACTGTACTTGGAAGGCATCTTTGCAGAGGATAGCGTAAGGACAGCCGGTATACACACACCTATCCTGTCATCATCGGCGCCGCTGTCAGAGCGATGGTGACGGAGTGGCTCCCGTAATGATGACCCCAGTCCAACTCGCACCGCAAATTTCCCCAGCGGTTCAACCGTGTCCCGGGACCACGAGCAGGCCATGTTGCCTCATTATTGGCCTAACCTAACCTAACCTAACCTAACCTAACCTAACCTAACCTAACCTACCTAACCTAACGGTATACACCCACGCATGTACGTACTCTTATATTGTGTGCATGTATGTGATACATGAGTTGCATAGACTACAGTCACTTGCATCTGGTAGCTTTTTAGCACATCGCAAATTGGGTAGAAAATACGGGAGAAAATGCGACAGTCGTATAACGCTCCCTTCGAAATTAAAATGTTGGCCGTGAGTTTATGCGCTGGATTATTGTTTATAAAAGTAAAGTTGAGAAAAGGATTTCTTTTATCTTTGTTGAATTGACTAAATTTTTGACTGGGTGGAGCTATCATTTATAATTTAAATATCGTCCAACAAATGAAGAACATCATATATACGGACCAAAATTAATGGAAATCAAAGAGTGGCGTGCGGCGCAGGCAGCTGTAAGATTTATTACAGACAAACTTTATCTCAGCGAACGTACTTGCAGGAAAAAATGATATTCCACGTTGCGAGAGACACGTGGACCAGAGATCATTACCACAGTTCATATTGAAAATCGTACATTAAGTTCTTATGCTAGAATAAATTCGGTCACCGAAAACATGACTACGATACGTTAGTTTCGTACCTTAAGAACTTGCGGTTTCTTAAATTTTGCTTGCATCGTGAAATATTTCAAACGAATTCGAGCAATTGATGAATTTCGAAATGAGCGAACTCGTACTTCTCAGGAAGGAAGTACAGTTACGCGGGAGTAAAAACACCGTGAACATTTTATTAAATTTTATGTTCATAGGAAAACGTACGAATCGTTAGAGTTCACTTCGTATAGTTAAGGTGTGAACTGGTAGATACGATGAGAGAAGAATAAGAGTCCGTCTAGGTTCAGTTTAAGGTTACCTTACCATCCAAACTACGCTAATAGAGTCGCCACGTCAAAACGACGGGACAAATGATGTTAAATTCTTCAAATGTTCTCTTATTCACGGTAAATCTTGCATGAACCAATTTTATTTTCAGTATCACTGATACGGACTGCCTTCTCTGACAGTCTCGTAATTAGTTTAGGATTGCGCACTAGGTCATTTTCTCCTATTTAAATCCTTAAGAGCGTGACAGAGAGACGGACCAAGCTAGCAAGCAACAACTGTGTATTAGTATACTAATAGAATGTTATTTATTGGAATAAAAGACTATTAAAGAAAATTATAATGGAATATTATAACACGCCTAATTCATGTACAAATTAATTTTTTTCTTGCGTAACCGGTTATTCACGCAGTTAGGAAATTAGAAAAGAGAAAATTAAGGGCCTGATTCACAGGAACGAAAACAAATTTCTAAGCAGCAATCCTGTCTCAAAGACGTCAGTCGGTGTCAGAAATATTTAAAAATATTATTTCACGTGCAATTTACCACTATTTGTTACGGCATATGGACGTCAGAAATTAATTCATATTTAACAACCCAGTCTAATTTCGTGGTCGATCACTTGCCATACCCTCCATCTGCGGTGTAGTTCACAAAAAAATCAACAGAAGCTCACGTCTAATTCTCAGAAGTTACTCGGTACACATATACCTTTTAATCCTTAATGATGTAACCTGGGAATTCAACACCTCACGAAATCATTATATATATATGTACACGCTCTTGAAAGACCTGTCGGCAGCGTCGTGGAGCTACACACACTAGAGGCAGCAGCGGTGCAGAGACGGGGACTGCTTTACAAGCGAGTCATGAGGCTTCCAATTACGGATTTGTACGCTTCATTACTTGAAATGTGCCTCGGTGAAGTGTTTCCAGCTTCTGGGCGCATCCGGACCCAGTCTTGCTGGCAGGAGTGTTAAGGGTGTTTGTGCAGTGTATTTAGCTGTGTGTACATGCCTTGTGTTATGTGCTCAGCCATGCATGCACGGTGCATGCTATGCTCGTGTTACGTATGCACCCACACATGTACGTACTCTTATATTGTGTGCATGTATGCGATACATGAGTTGCATAGTATACAGTCATTCATGTACCCGTATATTGTATGCTATACTTGTTGAAAATTACTATACGGTTGCGTCTATACACAAAATATATGGTGCACAATATACACTCCCGCATGCATATTGTAGGTAAAAACCAATACTATAATTTACACAGTCAAGTTCTGTGCATAAGGCACGTTTTCGTTAAAGTTAGCGTTCAGATTTAGAGGTGCAGCGAGGGTCGTACTGTTCTGTGGAGGAGTCCTTGAGTCAAGACGTGTTTGTGTTCATCGAATCAACGCGTGGGTTCTGGAGTGAACACGAGTGTTCCCACAGTGAACACGTGTGTTCCCACAGTGAACGCGTGTGTTCCCACAGTGAACGCGTGTGTCCCCACAGTGAACGCGTGTGTCCCCACAGTGAACGCGTGTGTTCCCACAGTGAACGCGTGTGTTTCCACAGTGAACACGTGTGTCCCCACAGTGAATACGTGTGTTTCCACAGTGAATACGTGTGTCCCCACAGTGAATACGTGTGTTCCCACAGTGAACACGTGTGTCCCCACAGTGAACACGTATGTTCCCACAGAAAACACGTGTGTTCCCACAGAGAACACGCGAATTCCTGGAGTAAACGCTTGCGTTGCTGGAGTCAGCATGTGTCCAGGCTCGATGATAAATCAATGGCTGCATAGTGAAATATTTGAGAACTTTATTGTAGTGCTGATCTGAAGAGATTCGTAAGACGCGCCTCCACCAAATCCCTGAATGGCAATTGGAATTGTATGACGTAGTCTGTGTGATTTGGAATTGTGTGACGTACTCTGTGTAATTTGGATTTGTGTGACGTACTCTGTGGGATTCAGAATTTTATGACTTACTCTGTGTGATTTAGAATTTTCTTAATCGTTTTGAGTACCTACTGTGTTTGGTTTCGAAATTTGTTGATCACTCTGGACACCTTGCAGCATACGACTGAATTTAATTACGTATGTTTTCCAATCATTGCACGTACGTATTTTATACGTATTCTTACATTTGCAAAAGTAATAATTGAAGCGCTGCAGAGATTTTGAGGCAATTTGAATATTGAATTTTTGTTTTAAACATGCATCATTGCTCGCATATTGCAAAACGGGCAAGGGTGATGTAAAAAACATATTTTACCCATAAGCAGACAGCCCTTTTAGCCTCCTCCAGCCCACGTTACGACACTCGTACGCTAAGTTGGAGCGTTGAGTCTCGACGCGTGCAAGACTTCCACTTGTACACGAAAGTTTTCGCTTCGCTACGTTTGATCGTACACGTGTTACACTCAGTAATACAATCTCTTCTTTTGAAATTGCTAGCTGGATTCTCAGGATTTTAGCTAGGGCACTACATCATCATTGTCATTGAATGAACTTTAACTCTTCTTAATATATATAAATGGCTCATTGGCCGCTGGCCACAACACACGCTCCTGTAAGCCGAGGAGTTTACACGCGCGGTTGGTGGGGACGGCCATCGATTTCTAGCATTCGGCTTTCGCGGTTTGGGTTCTTTTAATTTTTCTCCATATGCAGGCACCGCAGCTCGCATTGCACGACTCACGCTCATTGCAGAGCCGTAGCACGACTCACGCTCATTGCAGAGCCGTAGCACGACTCACGCTCATTGCAGAGCCGTAGCACGACTCACGCTCATTGCAGAGCCGTAGCACGGTTCGCAGTTGAATTAAACGTAAAATATAGCTCATTTTTAATCACATTGATGATGGTGTGCTCAGCTTAGTTTTCACTTGGCCCTTTGAGGAGGAAAATTGTGAATAAATTTGAAAGACCGTTTGTATGGCCGTGATTCAAGGCATCGAAGGCGGTACACTGGGGCGAATTTCACCAGCAGAAAAAAATATGCAGTTTTTGTTGAGTCGTAAGCCTTCAGTGTGCTTCAGTAAATGACAAACTGTTGATTTCTTTTTACAGTGAGAGCATATCTGTCTAATAATTCAATTTTACTCTAAATCAGTGTCAATCAAAGTATGATTCTGCGAACTGATTCCGTCTTTCAAAGTAACGAGAGAGACGTTAGACGGAAGTTCAGCTCAAAATTCTCATTATTTTTGATTTGGCTTCACCTTCGCGATTTAAAGTTCCGGAGGTCTGCTCCATCATCAGTCAAAAAAAGGTTTCGCAAAGAACAAAATAAATTCACTAAAAGGGACGCTATGCTATTTTCCCTGCTTTCTCCGTGAAGTTTGGGGTCCTCAGAGAGTCTTGAGAGTTGGGATACTCAGAGAGCTTAGCTTGTTCGTGTTAATGAAGCAGCTACTGTTAACCATGTTAACTTTAATGATCAGCATGCTAAGCCTATACATATGTGGGTGAAATTAATTTACTCGTTATGATGTTCTGCGCAATTTAATTAACCTTTGGTTTTACCCAGCTCGAATTTGTTAAACATATACATGTGAAATAGCGAGTAAACCAAGTCAAAAGCCCTTTATCTATATCGTGCACACGCGCGTTAAATTTAGATCGCTCGACAACACCTGGGTATCGCACGCTTCGTTTCAACACCCAGAAGCTCAAACTAATCACTATTTTCAGATTCCCGAAGTAGGAGTAGTAGAAAAAGGATTCTACTTGCGCTTCAGTAGCAGAGACTATTACGCAGCGAACTAGATTCTCAACACGGAATTGGATCAGCATAACCAAGCGGTCGCGGTGCTCTGGATGAGACGGCCGCGGTGGTGGGTGGCCATAGACATAGACCACCATGCGGGACATTGTAGGCAGGAGAACAGCCTCGCCAACGACCGGGGCACGGTTTTCAAATGTCACGCGCCAACGGTTCAGGATGACCGCCATCCACCAGTTGCATGGATCATTTATAGAAGCTATTAAGCAATGACAAGCGCTCAGTCGGAGCTCGTTAAACAATGACACGCGTAACTGCTGCAGACGGGGTCTGGTGGCCAATTTGCCGGGTTGTTTCTCTCGCGGTATGAAGCATCCTGTGTGCGTTACAGGCACCTTAATGTGCGTTACAGACTCCCTGTGTGCGTTACTGGCACCCTATGTGCGTTACAGGTACCCTGTGTGTGTTACAGGCACCCTATGTGCGTTACAGGCACCTTATGTGCGTTACAGGCACCCTATGTGCGTTACAGGTACCCTGTGTGTGTTACATGCACCCTATGTGCTTTACAGGCACCCTGTGGGCGTTACAGGCACCCTATGTGCGTTATAGGCACCTTATGTACGTTACAGGCACCCTATGTGTTACAGGCACCCTATGTGTTACAGGCACCCTATGTGTTACAGGCACCCTGTGGGAGTTACAAGCACCCTATGTGCGTTACAGGTACCTTATGTGCGTTACAGGCACTCTATGGGCGATACAGGTGCCTTACATGTGTTGCAGCCACCCTGCATTCATTAAAGGCTCTCTATGGGTGTTATAGGGGCCCTATGTGCGTTATAGGGGCCTTAAATGGGTTATTGGGACAATATGTACGTTATAAGGTTCTTATGTGCGTTATAGGAGTCCTAAGTATGTTATAGGGGCTCTGTGTGCGTTATAGGGGCCATATGTACATTATAGAGTTCCTATGATCATCATATGGGCCCCCTATGTATGATGTATTAAAAGGACCCTGTGTGCATTATAGGGACCCTATGCGCGTTATAGGGGTCCTAAGTGCGTTACCGGCTTTCTATGCGCGTTATAGATTTTGAACCTCATATTCCCACTGGGCCCAGGTCCATAGTCAGTAATTATGAGGCACTTAAAGCCGGGCATTCCTAAACTCAATTCGCTGGCAATAGAGTTTTTTTTTTTTCTTTGCGCAGGCACTCAGGAGCTCACTTGCACACCCACGGCAGGCGACCCACGGACTTCAGTGCATGCTACAGAAACGCGAGTCTCTCTTCACAGTCGCAAGTGTCGGCAGCAGGCGCCTTCGATTTAAACTTTATAACGAACGAGTTATTTTTGAAACAAGGCTGCGCTTAGGTGTGCCCGTGGAGCTGTTTGATGCCTCAGGTACAGTTTGTAAGCAATAAGGATGCATTTAGCTTTATACCAAAAACAATTAGAAAACCTTACGTGCTGTACGTATGCTTCATTTAGATTTTTACTAAAACTAACAGCATCCTCATGAAACGGGACAGTGAAGTCCATTTGGTCGATAAATCGGTAGCCGTTCAATTTCTAGAACTATAAATAGACTTCCAAATTTGTTCACAATTTGTCAGGTTTCAGTTAGTTTTAACTTAATGAGTAAAAACTAAGCAGTGACAGAGGCGTCACTTTATTATTCGAAGGTTATAGAGGTCGAGCGTCCCTCACGGAAAAAAAGTTGTATTTATTGAGCTTTGTCTTGAAACTGCTCAGGGTCTTCACAATCGTCTTTAGATAGCGTGGTCGTAAATATGTGTAAAACACGTTGGAAAATATACCTTTGTAATGAAATGAACTCTCTACCGGAAACAAGAAGAACATTTGAAGAGTTGATTCTTTGATTCCCATGGCATCTCACACATCAGATAAAAAGAAGAACCCAAGTAAAAGGGTACATTTTTAATAGCGAGGAAATGCTTCATGATTCAAATATACCATCTCCAGTGCTGTGATGCAAAAAGTCATGTTTGAAAAAAACTGTCAAGTTTGATAAGAAATCTGGCTACTAAACGTAAATGTGAGAGTACATGTGAGAGTGTGAGAGTAAGCGTATTGACACTCGCCTTTAGAATGAGGTAACATGAAGCACCAAAAACGTCTAGAATTTATCGTGATGTCTAGATTGTATTTCAGTGTTCTAATGAACTATTTGAATTTTCACCCTTAAAATTCCTAAAGTACTTGGTACTCAAATGTATTTATCTGGAGTGACAATTTTTCTCCACTGCATTTATTTCTTTAAGCATTTTATAACATAATGATATATACCCGCTTAAAATTACAGGCTAGTTTTCATTCAATATTTGACAATCAGTAAGTTTATGGATTATTATTAATAAGATGACGAATTTACTTCTACTAACTTATCAGGTGTGAAATGTTTCAGATATGCTCAAAACTTTATTGCAGAGGAACCATCTTCTCGATCTTCACAAAGCGTGCGTAGTTTGCCTGTTCCCAAGGCCCAAGAAAGAGCTTTGCTCTAATAAGAGACCCAAAATGTGGCTCGACGGCGATTCATTCTTGGATAACACCCCCAGACATGCCTCGCAATTCTAAAACTTCACTAAACATACGTACAAACGCAAGCAAACCCGTCGTCAAGAGAACTCATCAGCAGCAGACCATCCTTCATACTCTCTCCAGTGTTGGTCCAATAAAGACCGTAATTGTTTGTGATCGAGATGACCCTGGATCAAAGAGGTGAGATGTGGCTTGCGCGGACAGTAACTCTGGGCGTTACACCAACGTATGTGAACTCCGGCGCCGGTACTCCAGAAACCCATAAGAAACAATACCTGGTCACGATCCGCTGCTAATGTGCGACAATCAAGATGGCCGTAAAGTGGCACTCCTATGCTGGTTCTTCCTAGGAGAGGATTGAAAACCTCCGACGTTGATGGCGAATGGAAGATTGATTGCTCTTCTTATAGGAGTAACGAAAACCTCGAGGTTGTTTACAGATATGCTTACGTAGACTTATCTAGGCAATTAGGCAACTCATTTGAAAGCCTTCCTTCAACGTTGTTGGTATCGGCGTTAAAAGGTTTCACGTACAGAGCTGTAGACAATATCGCCGTCTTACGTTTCTTACCTGTTGTAGGGGCAGGGAACAAATAATTAGCTATCTATAATCAGTTGACAAAAATGATTAAGTTTCGTTGTCTCGTGTACGCATGCATAGGGTTTCGATTTGACACGACTCCGATTTGAATTTTTACGACAAGGTGTCTTTTGTCGGCCGGCATTGCAACAACTCTCATGATATGAAGAGGCTTCGTGAGGAGTGTATGCATGGCCGCCCATGAAATTTGTAGCGGCTAAAACATACTTGAAAATTAATGATTTGTTACGTTAAGTTAATAAAAGGATGTAAAAGCTGTTGCAAGCCTGTATGTTTTCATCATCGTAAGACTGTAATCTAGTAAAAAATCATAAAGTAATGTATACCTGTCGTTATTCGAAAAAAGACAGCTTCAGATGTATATTGCTCAATCAGATTGGAGTTAATGATGCAAAAATAAGGAATATAGGATTTGACATATGCTCAAATTAAGGAGTTGGTCAAGGCCAAAATAAGGATTTGGTATTTACCCAAAATAAAGATTTAGTATATACCTAAAATAAGGAATTAATTTCCATGCGTGTTTTACTCACAGAAACAAAAGATGAAAACAATGCTTGTTTTTTCAAGAGATTTTATTCCCAATGGTGAAACGCTGTTATTAAATAACTAAACAGTCACTGGAAATGTATGATATTTGCTCTAAGTCTTCCAATTTAAACCTGAAAATAGCAGGAATATACACTCATTCAATTTGGCAAAATAAGTGCAATAGTATGCAACGACTGGCTCTGTAGCGTGTCCAAGTACATAGTTCTATAATATGAAATGATGTAGAAATACATTCTACGACCATCTGCTTCGACCACACAACGCCTGCCAAAATGTTACCTATTATGGCTAAACTACAGCCAATTTATGCACTTCTAATTTCACGTTCCCAGTAACCATGTTTATAAAATACATTCTTATTTCAGACTTTAAAATTCAGTGTATGGAATAGCTGAGAGGCTCGAGACTCTTTCTTGGGGTAGTTTAGAAAATGTTTATGACACAGCCCACACCGTAATTACGCGACTTTTGCACACCTCCAGCCTCTCATTGCAGCTTGTAAACCGACGTACCAGATCGTGAAGTGGGACGCCAAAAGCCGAGGGTCTGCATGAACAGCCATGAGACTTGGCACTGCTCGGCATAATCGTGCCCGATAACGCCAAGTGCTTCACACCTAAACACTTCGATAATATCAAAGCAAATTATTTATATACACCGCCAAGCTCCTATTTACCAGCTCATAATCTTGCCAGAAACGGAAAGCTTTTCGATGCGGACGCTGCGGAGCGGTCGTGGCGAAGGATACAAGTCCGCGAATGCATTTCTGGACGATAAGCTGAGGCGGCCGCTCGGATCGCCATCAGATAGAGAGGACATCAGTTGTGGGAAGAGAAGCGATATCTTCGAGGGAGATCAGAGTGCGCCGCGATAAAAAGCGCCTCGTCCAAAAAGTTTCCGTAAAACAGTCTTGATGAACTCAGATCGTGAGCTCCAAGATCAGCGGAAGATTTGTGCGCCTTTAGCCGTCAAACGCATCTCCTCCACGCCCAAATAACATGGTTAACCTGCGAAAGAAACGCCTCCGGTTTGCAGAGCTTGAAGCATACATAACTTGATAGCGCAAAACATCCTCTTATAGAGTGACCTTTGAACTTTCTCCTCGCAGCATTTGATACTTTAGGAGTAGGAGAGTATTTTAGAAAATGATCTATGTTGACGTATCATAAACGTTTGCCAATACAGCAAGCGCTAGCTTTGCGCTAGACCGAGGGAACGCGTTTCATCACATGCTGCGTCCGATGCTTTGGAAGCAAGGCAATGAGAAAGCTTTGAAAAGAAAACTATTTTGCAGCAAGTTGTATATACAACTTGCAGCAAAATAGCTCGTATTTACATATGTGAATACGAGCTTAAGGCGACGTCCACAGCTTCAAAAGCACCGCAGTCGTGATTGACGACGGCGCTTTCTGCTTCGCCCTGACCGACTGCAAATTGTAGGTAGATCTTTTGATCGACGCAACTCCGGAGCTGGCCGATCCTTCAGTTCCTTCGCTTCGTCTTCCCTCACGTCTGCCTACTGCCCAGTGTTTACTCCAGAAACTGATCAGAGAGTGCACTCTTTGCCAGCGTTCGACAACCATTAAAGTTTTGTCATTATAAAAAGCGTCATCTGAATGGGTTTTCTTTCAGAACAATAGTCTGATGACACCATTTTTTCCCTTTGGCTAAAAAACAACTTTTACGACGCATCCATGAAAACAGCTCTAATATTTTCACAATTTCATCTTTTAACCAAATTAATGCAGTTTGAGTCGAGTGAATTCAAATCGATCGATGCTGCAGCAGTTGTTCTTAAATGAAATATGCATAAGTTATGCATACTCAACGCGGCTGAGCAGGTAAATGCAAAACTGACCATTTTAGATTTTTGTCGTGGACAAAGTGAAGCTCAGAAGTCCTCCTGCAGACGTCAGCTCTTCTGAGGCGCGCGTCCATTTCGAGCTTCGCTTCACCGCCGCCTCCATAAAAAATCTTCAGTTTGACAAAATCTTCCTGTTGACTTTCAGCTCACTGAAGAGGCCTCAAGTATATTGAATTTGGGTTCAAGGTTTGTATTAAATACTCCTAGAATATTTTAAAATTTTCCTCACCTCCTGGTGACTTTGTTAAATGATAATTTGTACTTCTAAATAGGTTAGTCTATGTGAAAGTTACAATTTCACACTAATTTTATTTTATTTTATTATTGCTCTATTATCAGACTTCAATGCTTACTCAGAAAATTTCACATTGATACACATTTACGCACCCCACAGGAATGATGCGGGAACAATTTGAACAACTACTGCTCGTTGGTATTGATTCAAAGTTTTCTCAAGAAATTCTAGTTAATTTTCTGAATAAATCCCTATTAGGTAAAATTTTAAGCGTCCAGACTATACGTGTCGACTGAGATGGGTCTGCAGATCATCTTCGCATACTTCATTACTGTGTGCCGAGTGTCCTTATCATGATCTCAGAATCTATGCCTTGCAACTTACTTTGCAGTGTTAGTCAAAATCGATTTGATTTTCAAGTTTTTAATGGCCGTAATTGAGCCGTAATTTCATAAACTCATTTACGCATTGGGTGTAGTGTACATCTGCCCGGGGAGAGTACGATACGCAATTGAGTTAAGTTAGTTTGTTTATGTACCACATGCTATGGGGACTAGCGACCCCAGGGGCGGACTGTTAGGTTACCTCAGCTCTAGATAGGCCTTCAGGACTTCTATCTCACATGCCCACTTCGCTTCTTTTAATTTTCATGCCTTCTTCGCCATCTATTATTGGTTTCATCTCCCCCTTCTTTCTTAACTTCTTATTTCTATGCGCAGGGGATTTTGTGCCGAAACACACCTTGTGTACAGATTCCCCGTTCTCCACAGTACATATTAAATGGTCTTTTGTCTTTCGGCACGAGCTAGTCCGAGTCACTGAAGCGCTGCTATTTCTACTACTATTACTACTACTATTACTACTACTACTACTACTGTTACTACTACTACTTCTACTAGAAACTACTACTACTACTACTACTTCTTCTTCTTCTACTACTACTACTACTTCTTTTGTTTTATAATTCTTCATGAACATGCTAGTGTTAATGAAGAATGAATAACATGAAATGTTTCCCCCATTGCAGAAGCCACACGATTGGACTTCCTGAAGCCTGATGAAGAGATGAGAATATATTTTGAGACGAAAATACCTTCTTTATTATCATTTTTCGAGATGGTTTCTAAACAAAGTCTTGGTAACCATTTTGACACTGAAGATAAAGTTAAACAGACTTTATGGGCTCCGTGGCGTACTGGTAGCGTGATGGCCTCGTAACCGAGAGGACCTGGGATCGAATCTCGGTTCAGTCGAGGCATTTTCACGTAACCAGGGAGTACTTCCTTTGGAAAAGGAAGTTTAAACCCCACATTCCTCACATCCCTCACCACGCCAGTAGTTTTAAGGTATTGAAAACCCAACGGTAAAATGTGTTGGAATTAATAAAGTTTTTTTTTATCAGGCGCGTCTCCGCTCATGGATTAGCTTCCATACCATTGAAAGAACGTCAATTGAGGCATACTTTTCGATGTTAAAATATTTAGTAGGGAGCATCCGTTATGAAGAGTGCATGATCTAAAATTGAGAAGATCTTTTGTCTTCTAAGCTTGCGATGCCTTCACCATCCCTAAAGGAACGACTTGATCAAGCCTGGTGAATACGACAGAGCGCGCAGGAGACTTAAAAGAATTTGCACGAGAGAGACGGGTGGGTTCAAATGATCCATTTTGCAGTTTCAAATCCCTGTCACCAACTTCAGTAAGCTCAATTCTAAATTCTTTACAAAGTTTTATTCCCATTATAATTCATTTATTCTGCGATAAGGAATAAATTATTCGATGATATAATAATTTTTAAACTTTATTTTTGTCATTTAGACTGAGTTGTATGTTGCCACATCCATCCTGCTAAAACAAAAGCAGTTATGAATACATTTCTGAACCAGAGGATGTACGTTTCTGACAAAAGCTAAAAGCTTCACAAAAAGGAAATAGCAAAACACTCTTGGTTTCAGAACACTTGTGTAGCAAAGCAGCTCGATTGAACAGAGTTTTCTATCCTCATTTGAGCAACATAAGGTGACTGCGTGGGGAGCGTCATTGCTGCAACACCATTTCTTTAACTCCTTGAGTACTCCTGGCACTCCTCGGTCTTGGCTCAATATTTGAGTGTTGTTATTGTTCATGGACATATTTTCCAGCTAAAGTAGCACCTTGACTCTCGTTGAACGTTGGAAAGGGATTGTTGCTCACCTGGCACTACGTTATCTCAACACGCTTAGCATCAAGCTGACAAATGGAACTGTTGATGCTCTGAGTTAGATATAAAGTACACAGCTGAGATTCGCAGAGGTTTGCAAACTTTTATTGTGTTCAAGACTCAAAGGGTCAAGATAAAGAAACGAGAAGATTACGATTCTATATTTTTGAGAACCCTGCATCTGTGCGTTAGACCTTTCAAGACAAAATTTATTTCTCAGTTAAAACTAAAACTTTTCGTTGATTGAACGAATGTTTGAATAATAAACGAGAATGGATAAGCTGTTGCAGGTGCTGTATGCATCACATTCGTTATCATGAGTTATCATAAGTTGAAGTTACCACAAGTTACAATCAATTACTATAAGTTGAATTTACCATAAGTGACCATGAGTTACCATAAATTGAAGTTACTATAAGTTACCATGAGCTTAGAGCCACCACAAGACAGTTACCGTAAGTTGAAAGTTACCACAAATCAAAATTGAAATATAGCACAGTTATAATAAGTTGAAATTACCACAAGTTGCAAGTTGTAAGTTAAGTTGTAAGTTACCACAAGAAAGTTAACATAAATTTAAAAACGAATTTATTTAATTTAATTTAAAAAATGATTTGAATTAATGAGTTACAATAAGCTGAAAGTCACCATAAGAAAGTTATCATAAGTTGAAAAATGGATTGGAGCCCCTAAAATATAAATATGACCTCCACACAGTCGCTGAGCATTGGTATGGTTATTCCATGCTAACACCATGGTTTGCTTTGAAAAGTATTGAAATTGCACTTTTTCTGCTCGAAGAAGTTCTACAAGTGGAAGCACTTATAACCCATACATGCAAACATACATACATACATACATACATGCATACATACATACATACATACATA
>VOMN01070003.1:0-10014 GCA_014899125.1 Orchestia grillus | reverse complement strand
ACAGAAGTACCCTAAAACAGAAGTACCCTAAAACAGAAGTACCCTACAAATATATTTTCAAGAAATATTTCAAAAAACTAATATAAATTGTTTTCCATTCAACTTTTTCCTCACAGAATATAACAATATGAATTAAGGAACGTTTTGAATAATAATTCAAAACTTACAAATAATTCAAAACAGTTTTAAAAATTTAAGAAGTTCACAAATGAACTTATTATAAAATATAAAATCTTCTATCAGGAATGGGTCACGAACATAAACGATTTTCAACGTACGTTCTAGCTTTTGACAGTAACAGATTCTAGACTTCCTAAAATTTTCGAATATTTTCTCGTAAATTCACGAATATTTCTCGAGATATACCACTCGAAAGCTTAGGTAAATAAAACTTAATCCCAGCAGAAGGTTAGCACATCATCCCTAAAAAAAAATCATGAATATGAACGAAGCTCTTTGCTTTTTGAGTTACATCAGTGGGATAGCGGAAACAGGGAGAAAGTGAATAAACAAGAATATATTGAAAGAACGAGCAATATTTAAACTAAGTATTTATTTGGCATACCCTGAGTTGAAATAGACATGCTTAAATTTCTTAGCACCAGCAGCAAATATTCTAACTCGATTGAAAATTGCGAGAATAATTCATAGGAATATTGAACGAGCGCTTACCGGAGGTCGGTGGCGCGCAACATTCCCATTCCTCTTTCTGAATCGAACGCAAATTGCTGTCCTAGCTACGAAATATACCTAGTAGTAATAGAGGGAACACTAATTTCATTTTTTATTTCAAAAGATGACTCTGTTCATGTGATATAAAAGAGCACTCTAACTCACTAATGGAAACTGTCGGTAACGAGTAAGAAATCTGGTACGATTTGAGGCCTGTGAGATTAGTGATGGGGAGCACTAGCTTGTGGATCACAATCGATGGCCTCAACATTTTTTGTGAATTAAGAGTTTCGTGAATTCTTTATCTATTCGATCACGCTTAAAGGATATGGTATAACTTAAAAAACGGGTTTGTAACAATAAGCACCTCTCTAATTTCACATTATCGACATCAACTAATGCACGTGTAAAACTGATTAGAGTAACGCTTTTTCTCTGTCAAACAATTAAACTTGACCATTTTTTTCTTTCGATTTTCTAGTCTAGACATCGGTAAATATAAGCTCAATGAGGCAACGATTATTCAAAATAAGAGGTGTCCCATACCAAGAATTGTACGATTCTACCTTTACTCCCCCCTTTATTTATCAACTAACATTGCCACTAGAGTTTCACATTCATAGTGTGTAAGCCAGTTAAAGTGGGAGGTGAGGTGCACACAGATAAAATAAAACGTAATTTTTGATGCACCGGTTCGAGAGTTCGTATGATGACTTTACCGTGGATCCTAACATTCTTTAAAAAAATAGTTTTCCTATGGAACGGCTCTGTTCTAAATTTGGTACACATATGTATGTGACTCGATGAAAAGACACATTTTGTTGGTGGGAACTTTTCGATTTCTTGAAAAAATGAGAAATTAAAAAATAAATTATGCATATTCTTAAAAATGCAACTAGTCACGTAATTCTTGCTCTAGATCAATGGGGCTGGTCATATTTGATGCGTTTTGATGCAGAGAACACAGTTGAGGTCCAAGAATTACTGAGAACGGAAAGAAAAAATCTCATTTTATGAAAAATGTCCAATTTTTTCAATTTCTCGAGTATAATCTTGAAGGTTTTCTTAATATACATAATTTTATAAGCCTTATTCGTGTTTGGATGTAAATTCCTCGTCGAATGAGGTTTGTAACATCACTGTAGGGCAAAAACTGCAGGAGACTTGGGCTTTCAAATGCGTAAATTTCAATGGCACAGGAGAGCACACGTATTATATACATGAACACTTCCTAATGACGTCTTGCGGATTAAATGCAAAAGAACAAAAAAAACGCACTTGTAAAGCGCTAAAATGGTGCTTACAAGGTTTATGTGGCCCCGGCTTTCCTGAATGTTGCATCTGAATGTTTTGGGCTTGGAAAGTGATTGCGAGCCTCAGTTGGGGAGAGGGCGACCCCTCCAATTTCAAAGGTAGAAAAATCATCAACTATACACTCTAGGCCAATACAGTTGGTCGTATAGAGAAGTTACATTGCGTGGAATAGTAAAAATAATAGCAAACAGGAATATTCACTATACTGTGATGGAAATGCTCAGTTTAAAGATGTATGAAAAATTCTCAAAATTTAAAAAAATCGAAAAAAAATTGGTTTCCATGCCTTCTAATGCCTTAAAATACACTTACGAAAGTATAATGTAAAATAATATAACAGAAAAACGAAGCTAAGTGACTAAATTGTCCCACTTTTACAGCGTCTAGAAGTCCCTCAACTGTGACTCCCCCTCCTTTCAACCCCCCTCACTCACCTTCCAACCGTCGGAATTGCATGAAACTTTGGCACATGATTCAGTACACGTTATTGAATAATTTAAGCACAAAAAAGCAAGTATGAAAAAACTTATTTTCAAAGTGACACGATCGCCCGCCATCATCGTAGAGTTAATAACACTGAAATAAGGTTTCAGAGCTATATTTAGTTATAAATAATTTGTCAAGTGTCAGGCGTACTAGAAATTTAGGTGGAATCACACTCTCGCGATAGGCATTGGGTATGCGGCTGATACGCGTTCAAAATAGATTTACACCCAAGTATTATTTCATAATATTAAATTTCACTACAGCGGCGGATGCATAATCGACTTGATGTGAACGTGACTGCTAAATTTAATTATTATTGCGATCAATTGAACTATGTGCATTACTTCTGAAAAATTATAATTTCTCTTACACTAGCGTAAAGAAATTACCTAGGGAGGGAGGCGTTACACATTTTCAAGATCGGGGGCGAACATAATCTGAACAGTAACAGAAACCGAAGGTTTACCTGCAGCACATCCATCCGTAATCAAGAAACATTTACCGATATTGACATGGAAGCAGAAATATTACACAATAATAACCAGCATCACTATATCGAGAAGAAGTCAGTATTTATGAAGGTTATCGTAGGTATGAAACAGAGTAAATTCACGAATTACTCGATTTCACACCAAAATTTGCTCGTGCTTTAACTCTTCTCAGAGTCGCGTATAGATATTGGAGACATGTATTGAAAAATACATCAGATAAACCATTGGATAAGTACGCTGAAGTGCGTCACGTGATATTACTTTATACTATTTATAATGGACTACTACGCACTGAAACTCATTTTCCGCGTTAGTCCTTGAGTAAACTTTGTTATGGAGGAAGCCTTTTCCTTCCTGCTACTTTGAGTAATAAGTAAATGGGTGGAACATTGTTTCTCCCGATTTTCTAGAAAAAAGTATACGAGTATACCCTCACGATATTATTTATACTTTCTTCAAATGAGTCTAAATTGAATGTAACTCTGTAAACATACTAATATTCATGCTAAAGTTACCAAAAGCACAAATTTATGTAATGTTTTCAAGAATTATTTTTAGTAAAAAAGAACATGTACGTTTTTCTATGGTGTTTTTGACCTTTTAGTTCCACGAGTCGAAATTGAATCAAGGTTTGCAAATGCTTATGTATTCGCCTCTAAATTACGAAAAACACAATGATTGCATATGATTTAATGAATTTTTTGTGGAGGCCTAAAATCTTGAATTTTTATTTTTTAGGGATTAGGCATGAAAAATTCATTTTATACGAAAACTGCCGGCTCAAATGTTTCATAATGCTTTAATAGTTACTACCTTGGAAGAAAAATACCCAAGAGAAAATATTTTTCATAATTTTCTGGTAAAAACCTAAAACGTTTCTGGCAAACCTAAGCGAAATTTTTTTATACTCTCACTCAATGAGTCCAAAATGAATGCATGAAGTTTATTAAGAAATATTTATTCAATGTCGCTGCAAACGCAAGAAAATCTATTTAATATGATTAAAGAAAAAAAACTGATGCTCAAAGAAACTAAAAAATGCAAATATCTGTCGTTAATAACTATGTTTTACCTTTGTTATTTTCTTAAAAACTTGAGCCGACAAGGTATTTTTTCAGGAAGGATATATTGTTATGGAAAGGACGTCAAAACCAGCCGAATAGTTCAGGCTGAATAGAAAGTACTACCCAGGGCAGCAGCAGCAGCAGCAGTACGTAGGAAGAATAAATTCAGGCTTGACCTATACGGTACACGTACTATTACTCGCAGGTTCAAAACTCATCGCGTTCAAGTCAGACGCCCCGCGCTACGAGAGTGATTAGAACAGACAGTAATCAGCTCGTAAGTCTAGCAGGAGAGGTCCGGGCAGTGGGTTGGGAAAAGTAGAAATTTATTTACTTTCAATATTGACTACTTCAAATTGGACTTTTAGCCTCGCAGCATGTTAGGGTTTCCGAAGCTTTATACTACGTTTTTATAATTAAAAAGAGAAAGTGAAAATTTCGGCTTCGGAAGTTGGACAGTGCTCAAGAGTTGAGCACATATAATAAATGCTGACGCAGAAATCGAAAAGAATTAATTTCGCATGCAATAAGGATGCTACGTAACAATAAAATTATTATTTACCTCCTATTATACAAGATGTTCCAACAGAAGAAAAATTTCGTGTACGTCTATTACATGTCTAGGTTGCCATTTCCTTTATATTAGAACACGGAAGCACGGGTTCTCCACCCTATAGTTCTTCAAGAACAATGAATCATTCAATCATCTTAAAATTCACATCCGTAGTTTCTCGAAAACGCATCTGAATGATCATCTGAAGAACAGACAAGACTACGTTTGTGTACCCTATCCGAGTTAAATAAAGTTAGACAATGGGTGGCTGAGTAGAGCTTCTGCGCCACCTGAGCACGGCAACGCAGGGGCTCAGACCTGTACTGTGCTCAGACCTGTACTGTGCTCAGACCTGTACTGTGCTCAGACTCGTGTACTTAGCTCGAGTGCAGTGAAATAGAAGACCTCGTCTCTCAAAACAAGAATTGCAGGATAGGAAGAGCAGTCTCTGAATCCATCACATGTTTTAAATTCCGTGATTTCTGTGGATCACGTTTTTTATGATTGCGTAAGTTTTACATTGCCTTTTGCTTAATGTAAAATTATAGAAATCAATAGTAAAGAGTGACTTAGATGATGTAGTTTTCTTAGAATTGTTGTGTCTCAAGTTTTCATTGGTTTTTAAATTATTTTCAATATTGAAAAAGGACACCGAATCAACATGGGTTGACTAACTCGACCTGAGAAAAACGCACAGATGGAAAGGGCAATAAAGGCAATGCTGATCTATCAATAATCAGAAAATAATTAAGCCGTGCATCGATTTTCAAGACTAAGGTGACAACCAACATCAATGAGTAGACGTAGGTTCGTACACCGTCACACCCTAGGGCCCCGCACAAACGTCTGAGAAATTGAAGAATGTAAATCGTCTGCCAATTTCATAAGCAACGTGTTAAATCAATAGTTATCGAGGCTTAGGCTCTGAATATAGGCATGTGTAACGCTACCTTAAATCGGAGAAGCGTGTACCTAATGCACAATAGCACAGCTAAAATAATGTACAGCGTGTCGCAAAAATGATATTAGGAACCACTATGGAATCGTTCACCGTGTGTTTATTAATTATTATTTAATTTTTTCGATGTTTGCAGCAAGTAGCATGAACGTATTCATTTGTTCCATGGTTTCGTGATCATTAACTGAACGTTAGTTAATTGTGCATTGCTTAATTAATGCTTTATGAACACCCATAATGTATGAACAATTTCTCACGATGCCCTGTGAATGGGATAAAGTCTTAAAATTTATAACTCACCTGTACAAGAAGTTCTTTTTTTAAAACTTCCTCCCATTGAATAACGTTTTCGCGGCCCCGCGGCCCCTGGCAGCGGGAACTTTGACATCTCAGAACTTCGTCCGTTTGCTGAAGTCGTTCCGCGCACACCAACCTGAAAATTTTTGCATGAATTAATGTTCATCTGATTTTTAATTTTGTTTGTAGCGAGCCATTTATATTTCTGGAACACTTGCTAAACACTGCGGACTGCAAAGCTCTTAGAATTGTTTTCCGAATACGACAATACAGCGCTTTTACAGCGTTCTCTACCGCTCCGATCACCGTCAGTTCCTATTAGTATCTAGAAGTGCTAGAAAGAAGCGAGCTTTCGAGGATGAACTCAATCCTTTCACGAAATAATTATTCCTCACGACTGGTAAATTAACCCGTTCACATACAATAGCGTTCAACATTCGCAGCTGGATATTCGGACCTGGTACCTACCCGCCGTATTCACGAGTCCATAATTTACGAAAGCCTAAATTTACAATAATTTTTGAGGCCACAGACGGTAATTCCGGAATTTGAGCCCTGCATCACTCATTCAGTGTGTACGGTACATTCCTATGATCTCACGTCCTCAGCGTCACGCTACAGCCGTACACTGTGGCCTTCAACCCTTCGGGTCCTGAACGAGTGTACATAGTTTTGGAAACTCACTCGGAACTGAACGGCGTAGTTTGCATCTTAGACTACCTAAAAGTTCCAATGATCAATTTTATTAATAGCGTGTTCAGTTGGCGAGGTGTCAGATTCACAACGGTACTGGTGTCCTGAGAGTTCTCAGAAAACATGCGAACGTGTAAGACAGAGATATTAAAGCAAAGCAAAAAATTAAGCTGACACTGCGGTGTCCCGGCAGTACTCGACAGGACTTACCCTTTGAATACTACAGGCACACCTCAGTCTCATCTCAACTGTCTCTCGGCATTATGATACTGTTCAGATTTTCTCGGAAAACTATCGGGACTCTTTCGGAGCACAGCAGACAATGAAATATTGCGCGTCTGGTTCCACCCTAACTGAACTCGCTAATCTTTCAAATCGATCATAGGAACAGAGTTAAGTCTTGATTGAATTTGGTCAACTATGTAATTTACAGGAGTAGCAGGGTTTTAAAGCATCGAGTTTATTCCTAAACAAACTTTACTAATTCATTGGAAAATAATCGTTAGAAGGACATATGCACCAGAAATACAGTTTGAGAGAAAAATATTCTCCAATAACAGAAATAATTAAATTCCGTAAGGGCGCGAGCGACTTTGTCATGAGGTACCAAATTCTAAATTTAAAAATAAATTAGTTTTACTTCCCATGTAAAATTCATGCATAAATTAATTCAGTACAAATGTGAAGGAGCACCGAGAAATCAACCAAAAATCGATAACCATTACCTTGTTTCTCATTCCGTGTTATTACCATCAAGTGGGCATAAAAATGTAAACTATGCATTTATGGACTGAAAAACACGTCAGGCCAAGTCACGGGAGAGTCATATTATCCATCATTAGTTAAAAAGGAGAGGCACTGTGAGCCAGCACCCCACGGGCAGCCGCGCAATCCCAACGTGCCCACGACGGGAGCGGACTTGGGAGGCTGAAGCACAATTCACCAACGTCCTGGGCGGACTTTCTGTTCCTCAGCTTCTCGAAGTTGCCCAATCTAATATTTTCGCCGCCCCATCCACAAATTTTTAAAGTAATTGATAACCATGCTTGGAATTCCAAAACTATAGTTATAGATGTTTTAGCGCTAAATTTAAGAAAGGGTACTGAAATTATACTAGGAAATTTGATGGGAAGATTACGTGAGAAGTAGAGTTTTGAACAAGAAAACTGTAATAACAGTCGAGAGCATGACTATTTAACATTATAAAACTACTGCATGAGTTTTAACAATGACGGAATTAACAACCATTTTGGTTTCCGTCCACAAATCATGCACAAACATGCAACATTCTCGTTCTCCCACAAGAAAGAGGTTGCCCAATGTACCATACTCATTACTTCGTGAACCCGACGGTCAATAAAGTGCAGTTATGCCTATGCCTGACGGAAAAGTTCCCTTTTCAAAAAAATGAGTTATAATTTTCAAACCTTGAATTCACACTCACACGCTCAATGTTACCAAGACGATTTGCATCCCAGTAATTTGGACTTGGTTATGTATCTGTTGTTTCTCAGATGAGTAACCTACTTCGAGAGAGCAGTTCATAACTGAAATTCCCCCCACGTCTACTATACGCAGGGATGTGCTTACTTAAACCTAAGGGGCCGAGGGAAGATTGGAATTAATGCATGACATTTGATTCTGCACTCTAATTATTCTCGCAGTACTTGAAGGTATCAAACTACTTGCTGTCGTGCAGATTATTGCTATAACTCTTTATCTCGATTACAGTTCAAGTATGTTATGATGCTATCACTTCTCGCAAAAAAATCATGTACAATGACTATGAATTGAAGACAGTGAAATAGTATCGCCGCTCTCATCTTACTAACGAACTAGTCGCTCAGGATCAATGCGCGCGGTGTTCAAGGAATATCAATCAAGTCTATTACACGCTTGAAAGAAAAAAAATATTCCATTTAACAATCTGACTGCGACGTGCGCCATATATGGTACAAGCGATCATCGAACCCAACCTAACGTAATGAAAGTACTAACGTATGTGAATACAAATTTTCAAGTTTTCACAAAATTTGTGTTCATTACTAGAATAAGCTAGTTGGGATTAGGGGAAAAATAAATAGGATAACCAAATTCGTGACAGTAAAATCCTTCAATTTTAAACTCATATCGGAAATTTTTGACGACATGAGTGTGGAGGATCGCAGTTAAAGTGTTAAACTCATTGTGAGATCTGACTTCAAATAAAAATAAAAAAGGAAGAACCGAATAAGAGCCCCGACATCTACGCCAAAACAAGACAAACTTTTAAGCTAAACCGAAGGTAAAAACAGGTTAGGTCTCGTTACAACAATTGTTCCTTGACTCACCGTCGTGACTGGCCGTCTTCTTCTGTCGGCTGGGAGCGCTGCCAGCGAGCAAAATTCTGCTGTACGGTGTACGCGAAGCTGTGCTTCTTTCTCAACGAATTACTGGTGTACGTCTGGAACAGCAATGCGAACTTCATGGCAGCGACTGGCGAGGAATATTTGCTACCTTTGAAATAGGTCGAGTTCTGCGTAGTTTAGTAATTACTGAGAGTAATATTCCCATTATTCAGCTTTATTAACTCGGTATGTAGCCACTGAAAGTCATCACCACGATATACAACCATTAAAACAGTAATGTACACGATATACAGCCACTGAAACTTAGCACCATCCATGCGATACGCAGCCACTGAAACAGTCATACCCACGACAATACAGCCACTGAAACAGTCATCACCACGACAATACAGCCACTGAAACCTTGGATATGTACGTGAAGTGCAGCTACTAAAACAGTTATCATTATTGCAGCAGACCAGACTACCTTACTGAACACCAGTTATTACGGGTAATAGCTCAGAATTGAACCTCATTCTCACAATGCTCACATTATAAAAAAGGTCAGAATATGCCCTAGAATGTCGGGCTCTACAATCCCAAGCCTGACTAAGCTCATCCCTTAAAGAACCCTCGTCCTTCTTTCTACGATGTTTGACGCTTCACCGATGTGCAAGTTTTCTTTTAAGCATTCACATAGGCTTTCTTCCAGTGTTGAGCAAAAATAACTTCTAGAGAATGACATCAGATACGGACTGTTTCAACTTAAAAGGCTGTACGAAAGACGATTCATTAGGTGAAGGATTAACCCATTCCAAGTAGTGCGGCGACATATAAATCTTTCAAAACCTGGGTCGATTTAGCTGCGCGTCTACGTTAGGTCGCAGTACTGTTCATTTCTGCTACGTTTAGGCTAAATCTACGATGTATAAATTCTGTGTACGGCACCAACAGCGCTAAATAACAGTTCTCGAGGTACGGATGTCATTTGCGTTACTATAGGTAAACGGTTTCAAAATTTTCTGACTAGGCAAGGCAGTCTACCGTTTGGCACTGGCTGATGAGCTCCGCTCGTGACGACGTCCGCACCTCAAATGGGCGTCGATTGGGCGAACGATCACAGCTAAAGGGGCCTTTACACGATCAGTGCTTAGTGCCA
>VOMN01070002.1:0-40022 GCA_014899125.1 Orchestia grillus | reverse complement strand
TGGGGAAGCAGCCCAGAGACCAATATCGCCACTCCCGTTTCCGCCTGCTGCACAACAAAGCGCAGCTCCAGCTCCTGAGACGGCCGGCACCCTCAGACCACCTCGCCTTCAGTCCACAGCGCAGTGCTGTGCCTTCAGCTCACTTAGCCGCTCCAACCTTTATAGACTTTGAGAAATTTCTTTGCCTTCAAGTAAAATTTCGCAGTTCGTGCAGCCACTCACAGTCGTGCCGGCTAATGATGGTTAAACCTTAAGCCACAGCATCGTCTTCCAGAGACGCAAGGATTCCGCTGATAAACTTCGATATAATCTTTGCGCCCCTCTTCTGCCCGGCTGTCTCCACCATTCCCACAGGCTTCCACTGAGCTTTTCGCATTACAATGCTCCTTAATTCGGAAGCGATCTTACGGCCTGTGCAGCTATGATGGCAGTCATCGGGGCAGTTCTCATGGCAGTTATCATGGCAGTTACCATGGCAGTTATCATGGCAGTCATCGTGGCAGCTATCCTGGCAGTTATCATGGCAGTTATCATTGCAGTTATCATTGCAGTTCTCATGTCAGTTATCATGGCAGTTATCATGGCAGTTATCATGGCAGTTATCATGGCAGTTCTCATGTAGTTATCAAGGCAGTCATCATGGCAGTTATCATGCCAGTTATCATGCCAGTTATCATGGCTGTCATCATGGCAGTTCTCATGGCAATTATCATGGCAGTTATCATGGCAGTTATCATTGCAGTTCTCATGGCAGTTATCATGGCAGTTATCATGGCAGTTATCATGGCTGTAATCATGGCAGTCATCATAGCAGTTATCATGGCAATTATCAAGGAAGTTATCATGGCAATTATCAAGGTAGTTATCATGACAGTTATCATGGCAGTTATCATGGCAGTTATCATGGAAGTTATCATGGCAGCCATCATAACAGTTCCCATGGCAGTCATCATGGCAGTCATCATGGCAGTTCTCATGGCAGCTATCATGTCAGTTCCTCCAGCTCGTTGGGGCATCAGTCAGGTCGGCCGGCTGGTTGAGCCCCTGTGAGAGGCCCCTAGCGTCTTCTCGTCCACTCCCGGAATTATTACAAGGACTAAATTTAATTTTCAATTCAGTGCCCCTGGTACCTGAAACCGTCATGGTTATCACTATGGTATATTTCATCTTACATTCAATCCCTCTGGTATTTTGTGTTATCTGAATTATTTCTGGGGCACATTTTGGTTTTTCATGCCAGTTGCCATAAAATTAACGGCAGTAGTGTCATAAAATTCAGGTCAGTGATGTTATAGTATTAATGCCAGTTACTATAAAATTAACGCCCGTTACCATGAAATTAACACCAGTTATCATAAAATTAATGCCAGTTACCATAAAATTAACACCAGTTACCATAAAATTAACGCCAGTTACCATAAAATTAATGCCCTTGGTACCATGTCCATTTATAAACCTGCTCCAGTACTCTGTGCTCTCGATGAAATCCTCCAGCTACTTTGTACCCTTCAATTTATTTAGTAACTTCACCATGCTGTCATTCGAGCCTCGAGAATTCAATAGGTGAAATATGTATTCCATATGCATAAACTATCTTTTACCATTGTCATGATGGTCATTTTTAAAAGCATGTTCGTTGAGAACCAATTTCACTAAATTTTCATCAACGGAGCTCTAAGCTTAGTGAAATTGAAGTCATTGCATTTTTTGTTCATTTTTACAATCTCGTCCATTGAGTACAATGTGCTGTAATTTTCTTTTTGGGGTTAATAAATTTCAAGCTGATGGCACAAAGAAACTCGGTCATTCTGGGTGCGGAAATTACTTGCATTATCTATCATCTCTCATTAAGGAAAATGTCTGCCACGAATTTTGAAAATATCCCCAAATGAGGGAAAAAATTCTCGACGTACCTCTCGTGCACACACCAACGATCGTAAATTAAACAAGGATAAGACTGTTTTTGTTTTGTTTTAAGATTTTTAGTGCTAATTTTGACAGTGAAATGAATGCAGGACTATTATCAAGTACTTTCATTTTGAGTTTACAAATTTTCACGTACTTAAAATCCATAACGAAACTCACCCAAAATATTCTGGTCAGCATACAAATCATTTTTGAAAAACCCCCGACTCTGCTACCTTCATAGGTAATAACGATATGGATATTTTAATGTCTTTTTTATATTGTGATGATTTCAAAAAGATATATACGGGAACAAATAAATTTAACTTGCATACGAAGGTGGATGCAACATTCTCTTTCATAATCACTAAAGAGTTCGCACCATAACATTACGTTGCGCGTCAGGACTAATAAGGGTACTTCAATACAGTACTTTATATTTTTCCATCAGAAAATCCTTTATTTAACTGTAGAAGGATAGATGTGTCAGTATGATCCATTTGTCTAAATGACCAAAATACGATTAAAAATTGCCATATCCTCAAATACTGATGATTTTCCCATGCACAAATAACTTAAAACAGGAGAAAGATATTCTGAACGATTCAATGAACTTTTTTGAAACGGATTATGACGATTTGAAACACCGAAATGAATTATCCAGATCCGTCCGCTTTCTAGTCTCAATTGATGAAAACCGGCCTAGACCGCCGCCGGCCTGGGACGCCTCGTGGACGTCGCTGGGAGCGGCGGCGAGGTGCCGTCCAAACTACGTCGCGTTCTCTTCTGCTCAGTGAAATGCAGGCCAAATTATACATACTGTCGTCCCTTGTGCAGATCATCGCCTTGCAGCTAATGCTTGCGACTATTCATGGGTGGCCGCCGCCGGTCCAAAGCTGCTTCTGGTACCCAAATGAAGCACGAATTCTACAGCTCGGATTATTATTTGAATGAAGAATAAATTCAGTTGGGCTTGTATTTAAAGTATATTCCGTATTATCATGCATTTTAACAGTTTTTGAGGAATTTTTGTTAGATTTTTTAGCTCCTCCTAAATAGTTTTTGTGAAGATATTTGATATTTACGAAGATCTCTATTCGAGTTACGAAAACACCATTTTGCGTGATGATAAAAACCAGAAGATTCCTCAAAAATTTGAACGCTTTAGGAAGCATCCTTACTCAACGGCGTGTCTGGGCCCTGGATCAACCTCTACGGTTTGAGTTCCATTCTAAATTAATTTTGTGATTCATAAAACTACTAACTTACCCCCCCCTCCATCCCCAGCGGTTGTTAGCTTCAAAGCATTACGCCGGAGACTGTTCCTTTTGTGGACACCGCTGGGCGGCCGCTAGCCCTGCCGGTCAGCGCTGCAATTGCAGGTTGGGCTTCAGAAGGACGTGCTCTCCAAAAGCCGTGCAGGCATTACGCCAAAACGAAGAGTGGTTCTCTCTTCACATTCGTCTGAGCTGGAAAGCCTCTGAAGGATTACGCGATCGTGTCTCTCAAATTTGCAAGCCGCATCGCTAATGTTGCAAACTGCAGCGCGGTCGACGTACCCTGGCTTTTGCTGTCAAATTTTGCCTCGAACATTTCGAGCGGCAGCAATTTGCGACTGAGATCAAGACTCTGGCATGTATTATCCGAACTGGCTTCGCCCTAACTTTGCCTCCTCTTGAATATTTATACGGCGTCTAAGTTTTTGCCTGCGTTCCCAGAGTTTGAGTCTTTCACAGTAATGGCATGTATTCTGCCTCTTTCCGTGCCTGCAAAGACGCTTTATTGTGAAGGAATTGCTCTTAATTAAAAAATTAATTAGCCTTCCCAATGTGTGTTAATCTTAATCCACTGTGAGTTTTATCTATTTTAACTTTTTGTTAAAAGTAATCTGTTGATTCAATGTCCAATAGAAGTGATGAACATAAGCAGCAACACATTTACATGAGTTCCAATATCAAGCTGTGCCTCATAATGTCTATTAATGCCACCATTTCACTCACATTTCAAAAACGTTAATTTGATGTCACGACAAACGGGTCCAGCATTCTGATGTTGTGCAGACATCACCGACCTTTCATTCTACAGTCGGCGAGTGTAATTCTACAGGTCTACAGTCTGCGGGTGAAATTCAACAAGTCTACAGTCGCTGAGGGAAATTCTACAGGTCTACAGTCGACGAGTGAAATTCTACAGGTCTACAGTCGAAGGGTGAAATTCTACAGATCTACAGTCGACGAGTGAAATTCTACAGGTCTACAGTCGACGAGTTATCTAGTGAAATCGAGGCTACCTTCACTGGAAGCTTGCGCTCTCTATCAGCAGGGTTATATTTGCGATTAACATTGATGGGCTGCACTAACGTTCTTGAAAAGACTGATAGGTCTTTGAATTTTAGAGCCTAGGTGTGTCACAGCTTCTTTATTTTCGAGTACTAATGAATTAGGCTTGCATGCGAGCGTCCGAAGCCAGCTGTCTCCCTAATACCCGCAGTGGGCAACGAATAGTCAGTTTATCACCAAGCACGTCGCTTCATTTCCTCTTGCTCGCCGTTTAATCCTTGCCAAACTCTTCAAAGTCATTCATAATAGAACAAATTTTCATTAAAATTCTGACCCGACAAATCCACGGCTTTGGAGCCACCCTGACGTTCATCTGGCGTTCGATCACCGCAGAAATGGACTGCTCGTAGTAAGACATTCCATTGATCACTCGAGCCACCGTCTGTTCTTTCCATTAGTCAGTCTCAACTCGACATTAGAGGCGTAGGCCATGCGAGCGTGCACTCGTAACTATGTATACTCACGACTTCATTTATCATTGTAGATACATATGATACCGTCGCCATGTGGGACACCGCTCTGCAATGCTGCGACGGAACCAAACTTAATTTTCAGGTCCACCAAAATGTGTAGATTTGTCAGATTTGAATGAAAGGAGCGACTGGAGTTTGTACGGCCTGATGCAAGGGTGTCTGGTGTACGTGACATACTTCGGATACTGGCACTGCTTTGAATACTGGCACTGCTTCAAATACTGGCACTGCTTTGAATACTGGCACTGCTTCAAATACTGGCATACTAGCACTGCTTCGAATACTGGCACTGGTTCGAATACTGGCACTGCTTGAAAAACTGGCACTGCTTCGAATACTGGCACTGCTTCGAATAATGGCACTGCTTCGAATACTGGCACTGCTTGGAATACTGGCACTGCTTCGAATACTGGCACTGCTTCGAATACTGGCACTGCTTCGAATACTGGCACTGCTTGGAAAACTGGCACTGCTTGGAATACTGGAAGTGCTTGAAATACTTGGAAACTTGAAATGCTTGGAATACTAGAAATGCTTGAAATACTTGGAATACTTGGAATGCTTGAAATGTTTGGAATGCTTTAAATTTCAGGTAAAATATTTTAAGTAATTATCAGCTTTAATGTTCGTTTGTAAAAAGTGTAATTATAACATCTCAAATTGATGAAATATTAATCTTTTCATCTGCATCTACACGTTAGACGTAAAGTGTCTTACCCTGATTATTTCAAAAGACAAAATTTACCATAGCAGGATTGAGTCACAATGATTGCTGCAAGAACCTCTGTGGCACTTACATTAATTTATATTAGAAGTCTGTGATGAGCTTCGCACAAATTTCATATTTTTCAATATTGGAAATGTTGTTGATGGAAGTTTCAGGATCTCACTCATACATATTATGCATTTTAGAGAATTTTATTAAACTACAGAAATTAAAAAAACATATAAGGAATCAAACAATCATTTTGGTTTTGTCAAGTGAAGTTTAAACTTAAAGCAATTCTTTTTTACTACAAGAAGTAGTTTTGTCAGAGGGCGTAATTAGAATTACGATGAAATTGTGCACTCGTGCAGATGCACTTTGAATTATATCTGGAAAAATTAAATTTAAGGGTAACTGTATTATTTCTATTGTGAATAATTCTGGGCAGAGGTCCGTATATGTACACGTACAGGAACAAAACAACTCCGGCACATCAGCTCAAGCCTGAATTAATACACATAAAATAACACATTGAATAAATTTGTCCCTAAACAGAAATACGTCACAAACACTTTTTGATTTTTTAGCTGTGGAAAACAAAGAAAGATGACTGAGAGAAATAGGCCGCCATTTTGGGGAGTGTTCACATAGGGACCATCATCAACAGAAAAGAACGAAAGAGGAAAAAATGTGTTCTAAGGGATGAAAAAAAATATTCGACTCTCTGGATCTGGAAAACCAAGACGACGGGAAGATTTCTTGCGGCGGGAAAACTCCGACGTTTTTGCGGAGGCCGACAAGGCTCTAATGTGTCATTGAGATTCCGTAGATTTTTTACCTCTCGACCCAGACGAAACCAAAATGCTGGAGTAATTATGATTGAGAACAATCCTCAGTTGCTTCTTGTCCACACAAAAGTTTGAGATGTTCACGACTGTTTTTGATAACAGAACTTTCCGGGGGATTTCAGATATTAATGAAATTTATTATAACATGAGACGGCGATGACGGCTGGGAACGGTCCTTTTAGGTCCTTTATGAAAAACGGGAAAATGTTGACAAGCCTAAGATGAATGCCTTTGAAATTTTATTTTTGTGAAGTTCGTGAATGTGAAGTCAATAAAAACCTAAAACTTACATTTTTGATCAGATTTCTACATAAAAGAAATCTTAAAAATTGCCGTTTCTCACTATCGCGTCAGAAGTTGAGTTGGAGAGAAAGTCGATTTTTATAAATCATTTTCTCGCCAGAACTCAGACTGCTTCAAGAGTTATGTTAAATAACCTTCTAATAATTTCATCTCCCAAGAATGCTAAGATTCCTATACATGGTTTGCATCAGGTAAATAACATTTCAATGTATTGCTTAATTTTTTAATCCAAAACAATACTTTGATTACAGGTGCGTTCACAGTAGCCTTATCGCATTGCTAAACCATAACCATTAAATGCACACGTGCAATTCCATAAATTATGAAAAATTGTTGCTTAATCCTCAGAGATTATTTGATTAGACAATTGTTGCAACATTTTACTTTTGTTTTGTTCTTGGTTAAAAACCATTATTTCCCATTTCTTTTTAACTGAAAAATATGGAAAAAAATAAGTTCAATGCTAGAACTTTGCTATTGTGGTCATGTCCACAATTTTTCTAATGTTTCTATCTTCTGCGCAATCCCAGTAATAAAATAATACACGATTACATGCATAATAAAAGAGGTACATAATATCAGGGATAATATAGCGCGAGTGTTAGATACATAATAAAACCTGTACATAAAACTATTTATGAAATAATACAAGCATTACATACATAACAAAACCGGTACATAAAATCAGTAATAACATACTTTCGCCTACCGTATGAACGCAACATCCACAGGAACATTAAATTGGACGGGTCTCAAGAGCAATGGCAGCACCTAAAATACTTATAGGATTTCTATCCATATCAATAACCCCACTCTCTTTTCCATCATGAGTTGCACGACAGCAAGTACGTATTCAAACAAAACGTTGAACTTTGCAAATATACCTAACAAAGCAGGTATTTAAACATAATTTTGAACATATATCTAACAACGGTATCAACATCCATCACCCCAACCATCACCCTCATCACGTCTTCTTCCTCATCACCCTCTCAAATCCCTCCGAAATTTGTGCTGAGTCATCATGGCGTCATCCGTCAACTCGGCTGTCGTATTTTTACGGCATTATTTGTTCTTATTAGAGCTGCCCTCTCTTCCTTCGATTTTTATAATTCCATCCATTCTTTATTTATGGCGGGGCAGCAGAATTTCTCTTCCAGCGCAGAGAAAAACGTATATTGAGAAAATTGTACCGATATACTTTTTTGAATAATGTTGTAAATTTTTCACGTGCAAAAATTGAATAGCGAGTGGAAATTCCTTGATTATTTCCTACGAATTTATTTTCTTCTTTTGAATTTACGTAGTGAATCATTTCTTATTTCTGATGTCATAGAAACAAAAGAAATAATCAAAACCAACGTCCTTAGCAATTCATAACATATGCTTCACCTTGTGTCTGCACGTGTGTTGTGTTTCTAAAGTAGAGGAGAAAAATTAAATAACTTGCAGTGGAAATAGGAGTTTTTAGTAATGACTCTTTATATACATATTAAATGACGAATATATTCATATTGAACAAAAAGCGGGTTTAAATTGACCAGTGCAAGCGATACCATCTGTGAAAAATTCATCACGAAAATATATTTCACCGAGTCATTTGAAATCTTAAGGAATTTAAAACCATGTAAGAATGTTGAGTTCAGAGTGAAATAAAGAATATTTAGTTCTCTAAATGCTAAAATCATGCAATAATTTACTGCAAATCGTCACTCATCGTCCACGTATTTTCCGGATTTCAAAAATTTCGGTGACGTTTTCATTTTCATCTGAGTTTATATTACAAGTTTCTTTGCTGAAATAAACTCCAGTGGATAATATGCCGAACTGTTCATCAATTGAACGAATTCGTCAGAAATTCTATATGAAAAAAATTAAAGTTCGTAGATTTTCTAGGAGCCGGTTTAAGAATTTTGTAATGCCTTATACAAGCCCTGAACCATTCTCAAAACGATTCTAATCAAGTTTCAAACGTTGTTCACATCGCGTTCTAAGAAACTTTTTTTGAACGTCCAATGAACCATTCATATGCTTCAGAATTTTAATGAAATAATAAAGGTAGAACACAAATAAAAACATAGTTTCATTTTGATTTCTAAAAGCACATTTCCCATCACTCACGGCAGTCTCACGTCTTCATTCTTTTTATTTCCCTCTCGGAAAGCAAGCAGAAGGTGTGGGACCAGTGAAGCCTGTTTTAATTGGTTGCCTAAATGCGTTACGCGTCTAGCCGTGTAACTGTAACACTCTCCCTCCCATGGGACGGGGACACCTAAATTGATTTAAATCTGTGGGACACGCAAAGCACATGAGACCTCCAGCTACGCTTTTACCAGCCTGCGTCCTACATAGAAGTTACAGCCTCCATCGCTCGTCTGAGCTTCTTTTGCCACGTTTTCAACGGCATGTTCCATCACGCTAATGTTGTTGTGGCTTCAATTGTTATATATTTTCAGTTTTAAAACTATTTACTTTTAGGGAGAAAAAATTTAAATATCGACATATAAATAACAGACTCAATGTCAATTCCGTTGCATGTTGAACTGAACAGAATCGAATCTAAATATCAGGATTGAGTTTATGAAAAACAACTTCGTAGTTTGTTAATCATTTTATAAAACTTGCTGTTGGAAGATTCAGTTTATTTTTTCTAATTGCAATAAGAAAATTTTATTCTTATGCACAAAATAAAACTTGTAGCAACTTATCACCTCTTTGAAGGTTATTTATGGTCTGTTTAGGGCGGTATTATTTTATTACTATCTGTCATTATTAATATTTTACAACCCCAGTTTGATGATGATTAATACATGGAGAATGACGGCAACGAATAACTTTAACTTGACGACTTAAAATCTTTTGGTCAGTGACCTCGACACTTTTCATTCTGAAATGCCAAGTCCATCATGGTGTACACATTACCTCTAGCTTCTGTTCCACGAAGTCGAGGCAAACTAAGCGGTACCGAACAGTTTTATAGCTTGGCCTTTACAGAAACTCTGAGCTGCACATGTTGCCAACACTACCAATGCATTATTTAGTATTCTGATGACAAGGCCTGAAACACTTCAAGTTTCATCAGAGTAAAATATTCCGACTCCGCTCATATACCATTTTGCGGAACATCAGAACGGTTGCGGCGGCGGAGTTTCACTTTCTCTTCCGCTTGGATTTTCTCGACTTAATCTTGAGGTTTGGAGCCGGGAAGAAAAGTGGCGTTTCAGACGTCCGTATTTTCCTCGAGAAACATTTGCTCTGGCAAGTTGGCCTCGGTTTAGAGCTGGTCATTCTCTTGTTGTATTCGCGTCAATTGGAGCCATGAATAAGAATTGACGGATCTGGCCTAAAAGAAACGAGAAAATGCTACCGACGAATTCAAAGACTGGAATATTCCTTGGCAGGTCTGAACATCGTTGGTGGTAGGAGCACATGAGAACTGTCGGCAGAGCCCTTGTGGAGACGGATGAGGTTTGCCACGGAACACTTCCGAGTCTTTGTATGGCTGCAAAGTAGGTCCGAATTTTGCATGCTATCTGTCTTAGCTGCTCCTCAAAAAAATGTTCAATAGCATGACTCTCAGGGTATTCTTCTGACCAAAATCCCCGATTGTGCTGTGCGAGAAGCTCGTTAAAAGTGAAGATACTTACAAGTTTTAGGGTCAGGGTTTTATCCCGCGAGTAAGTGAAGAACAAGAGAGAAAAAACCTTGTTCGCTTCCACGCTCTAATGTTTAAAAAAAAGATGATTCTGTCAGATGTAAAAGTTGTTTCTTATCCCAACAGAGAGAAGGTGAAATAAAAGGAGTAGGAAATAACCGAACTCACGCCAATTACGATATGAATTCAAAATGTGCCATTATATCTTGAGAAGAAAGGGTTCTTTCTATAAGCACTATCATTTTTACTCTATAGTGTTTATGGTGCAGTTGTCATGTTGACGAGAACGGTGATGGCGTACGTAACTAAGACATTTTATGAACTAGAAAACACATGACGTAACTCTTCCTCTTCGTTCCAGAACCGCCCCGAAGAGGAGCTGGGCACCGCCAGACCAGGTCGCCGCGGGTTGCCCTCTGATGCACGAGATCGAAACGTATGAGTGTGTGGAGCCGCAACTGCCCCGCGCTGCTGCAGAAATTCACTCGACACCAATTCTTCACTTTTTCGAAGGTGATTGTTGATGAATATTCACTGCTGGGTACGTGTATTGATTATTAAGGGAAATTTTATTGAAGGGTAAAATAAAAAATGGAAAAGTCATTGCATTCTATCAAAAATGTGTCAAATAAAATGGATTTTTGAAGTCTGATTTTAAAACTTGTTTTAGTATCATTGCATATTTAATTCTTTTTCGATAAGAATTTGTCTAGTGGATGTTTGAATTAAACGTTGATTCCATGAATTCAGCAAATTGCATTTTGCAGAATTCAGTTTTCCAGTTCGGTTATTATTTTTTGCAAAAAAGATGTACATTTTTATATTCCAAGTCAAAACTTAGAAGGCAAATGTATCGTAATTGATGCAGTGTTATTCCCATACACATATTTAAAACAAACAGTGCAGTATATGCAGTATGTATATATATATGTATATATATACATATACGATTTAGAATTCCCTAACATCGAAACGGCGTTCTGTATTTTATATAAATAAGAGGATGAGCTGTCATCCCTCATTCTAAAAGGCAATTTTATTGCATGTGAAAGAATTCAATTTCAAAAATACTGACGAATGCGTGTGAGTTTTTACTTTCTTCTTTATGGAGAATAGCTCACATTATCCGAGCTTAATTTCAAGCGACCACTCAACAAACACATCTGAACAATCCTCCGAATTTTCAGTTAAATTTCATTCCCAATGGAGATACAAATGTGGTCAATGCACTTTGAGTCTCTGCTGCAGCAGCGACGTTTCGAATAAAAATTGGACTCAAATCTTTTAGACTGCTGTGATCTTCTCGCTTGTGCACCCCAGATTTCTGTGATCTTCTCGCTTGTGCACCCCAGATTTCTGTGATCTTCTCGTTCCTGCACCCCAGAAGATTAGAGAGGAGAGGGAGACTTGCTCACGGTCTTATGCATCGCGTATGTTTGGACAGCTTCGGGCTCTCCTGCAACGCACGCGCGTGTGTCTGACGGAGTGGCCGTGAACACGAGGGGGGGGGGATAGGGAAAGGGGATAATATCNAACACGCGGGGGGGGGGATAGGGAAAGGGGATAATATCTGAAAAGGCTGAAAAGAATTCTCATGATTTGACATCCGCTAACCGGCATCAATCAATCAGCCTGGAAGTCATCGCTTTTGTGGACTGGAAAATTATCATTCCTGTTTCAAATTGATGAAATTCATTTGAAATGGAGAGTCAAGATGTTAAACGGAAGGTTAGAACTTCCCATCATATCAGTGTCGAAAATTTACTGAACCTAAAAAACTGAGCGATCCTTCCATAGAGAAATGTTCATGGAGGGGCTAAGTGTTCTCGCTTTCGTAAATCAGTGAAGTTTTCTCGCGAAAAGTAGAAAATGTAATGTACGTAAATTTCAATATTTTACGTAATTAGGTAAGAAATCTGCGTTTTTCTTATATTTGTCGAAAAATAAAACTTGTAATACACTTCGCAATACAGCATATTCTCGCATGGTAGCATCTCTTCACCTCATGGAAGGCTAGAAGGGCTCAGCTCAGTGTGCCTGGAGAGGTGGGGTAAAGCCCTATTTTTGTATAAATTCAAACTTCCCTTGAGATTTATGCAGAAAAATTCCATAAAATTTTGCTTTACAGAATTTTTTATTTGTGATTTTCGTGCGCGTGTGTTATTTTGCTTACCAAAATTCTGCGATCCCCGACAACAATGAATGACTAATCGTGTTGACAATTTTTATCTCATTTAAGCAGAATAGGCGAGACGGGATTAAAATAACCAGCCCTTATAAAGTAACTCCTTCACATCTGTTTCACAAATAATGCATTGTCACAGAGTTGTACACGTGCATACGAATACTATGTTTTTTATTATAAGCGATTGTACTACAAAGTTCAAATGTAATGTTGATGTAAGTACGACATTTTCAAGTCGTTTGTGTCTAGAAAATTAAACAAAAACGTTTGACATCATCCAAACAATGAGAGCTGTGACGCTTTCGATAAGNCGGCTGTGAGGCCATCACGTTCACCACTGCACCTTGGAGCCCTCGCCACTCTTATGTCAAATATCTGCATTAGTAGGAACCAAATTTTTGCCTTTTGTGTGATTGTGGATTTATTTTTTATAACTAAACCTTTTCGGCATAACTGCGCAATTTATAGAATTCCTGAACTCATTTCGAAGTTCGTGTCACCTAATCGAATCCAAGTGAGTAAAAATACTCGAATATTGACTACACTTCCTTAGTGCAAGTAAACAGGCCCGTGGCACTCAGTACCAGCGGTGCAATAAAGCTGTGTCAAGTTCAAACAGTACAAGGTAAATAAAAATGCTCATATCATTATAATTCAATAATCACCATAGATCCCAAACTGCCAAAAACAATTTACCAACTTTGCACAGTTCTAGCTAAAACAGTACCATCGCTATTGTATTGATGTTTTCCATGAATTTTCCGGGGTAAAAATGAGCCTCAAAATGCAGCAAAGCAGTCAGTGTATAGAAGTGCAGCACAGCTGTAGCCAGTTTCCAGCTTCCAGACCAGGCTTTAGAACCCACGTGGCTTTGTTATGGAAGCAAACAAAGCCCTCAGTGCCTTCATTTAACCAACACGTGATCAAAACAAACCGAATTTAACTCATTAGAAAAACATTACCTCGGCCTCGGTTCTCGAGGCTGGGGTCCGAGATAGAAACATCCACATCCTCGGGGCAGATCAGCGTCGAGGCTCATGAAGCGCTTCCCTCACGCATGTTCAATTAAAGAAACACTCAACTTCTCGTGCAAATCTCATAAGTAACCATCGGTTCCTCCCTCACTCTTCAACTGGAGAGTATCGTAATATTTTGCGTATTTATTTACTCTTTTTTTCTTGGCATCGACGTTGGCGTGAAAAGAATTAGATTCTTCAGCAGACGACAAAACCGACCGATCGCCCCTCTGAGCCGCCGTCCTTGAGCTCTGTAAGCGGGTTTTCTTTAATATTGTAGTACAAGCCTTGATTTGCAGATGAGTTACAAAGTCTTCACACTTTCTTTCTCGAGAGTCCCGTTGTGTTCTGATGCTCATGTTTATTCAGGACGATCTCAAGGATTACTACACTCTCTTACAAACGCGTCCTCTTGGAAACTACAGTCTCCCTTTCATCACGAGTAAAATAGTATACTAGTGATTCCGAAGGGGCTCAGTTGTGAGTGAAGTCGTACGCTTCCTTGTTCCCGTTAATTATTACACTTGAGCTTTGCAATCGATTGCTTTTCGCAGTTTTTTGCTCGATGAAACGCTGTTTTAACGAGTGTAAAACTTTCGAGCAGCCATTTAGCTTCCCAGGAGAGGGATTCGACTCATCGTCTTTCAATGAATAATAACCAGATGAAAGAACTTTTAGTTCATTCTTTCGCTTTGCTCTGCACATGTCCCACTCGTGCCTTCATAGAATATATTAAACATAAACGTATGAGATAATAGTCATACATTGTAGATAAAACTCTTACGTTGGTGTTGACCAAATGTACGAAATAAGACATGAAAATATTCATTATTTTTTATGCATATACATGCGTAGTTTTTTAATCTAGGTCCCATCACATGAATGAAAAATGTTTAATTGCTCAATAAAAAATAGGAATTACGACTGTTTTTTGTAATTTTTACTTGTGTGGCTGCAATGTTTTGATTTAAGTTTACATTTTAATAAACTTTGATTGCAAAGACATGTGAATATCGTACTCTTTAATCCGGATCGTGAGTGTTTGGATTCAAACTGAATTATTTCTTGATTCTTAGAAATTTTTCTCGGAATACTTCTTCTACATAAAAAATTTTCATTTTGGACTTCATTTCCTTCTAAATTTTAAACGAATTGACAGTCAAAACTACACAAAAATCTTCATGACGTTTCAAAAAGTAATTTTTTAATATTTTTCATGTGAGCGGTCAGTGTCCGATTCACATACCCACAATAATTGTTAATATAAGTTTTTTAAACGAACTATCTGAAAAAATTATGTCCATCACTTCAACTTCGTGCCAGTAGTTTGACGGACGATTGTTCGCTTTCATAGTCTCCAAAATTACTCCAACCGTCCATCAAAAATGGTACATGGTCCCCGAATAAAACACATCCGACATGTTTCCAGAATAAAAATCGTTTGATTGATCCTGCCATGTCGAGAAACCTTTATAGAATTACTTCTTAAAAAATCGAGAAACGCTCGTAAAATTACTTCTTGAAAAAATCGTGAACACTTATAAAATTACTCCTAAAGAAAATCGTGAACACATAAAACTAGTCCTTAAGAAAGTCGGGACTTGAACACCGCTGGAACCTGTTATTCCAGGTTATGCACATGGAGTGCGAATTCATTTGTTCAGACGATAACGTAAAACAGAAAAATTGGAGGATTAAAGTAGAAGGAAGAAAAAAGAGCTTCTGGAGGATGTGAAAATTCTTCCAAGCAGATATTAGGGTGAAACAAATATGGAAGATGTACAGAACAGAGAAAATAAAAATAAAAACAATAGGAGGTCGTACGAATTCTGTGACGTAAATATTTATGTTAGACAGATATTTTGGAAGTATAAGACGGAGAGAAGAAGAAGAAGAATCTGAGAATGACTGGGCGCACCGCAACAAAAGACAATCGCAGAGCGTCACGCCTGTCGGACGCACTGCTACCGTCATCTGTTTCCAGGGTCTGGGGCTGTGCAACCCCTCTGTAAAGAGGAGAAAAAGAATTGAGAATTTTCTTTACCAGTGTGTACAAGGAAATAATTCATTTCAATTAGATAAAATAAAAATTATTCTCGGAGAGGAGGGGGAGGGAATTATTCTCAAGAGTGTCGCGAGAAAATTGCATGCACAATTAACTCGTAACACACAACAGTCACCACGAAAATCCCAAACGATGAAACAGAATCATGCTGTGATTACCCTTGGCGTCAATAACAGTCATCCTAACAAATTCAAGGGTGACATGCTGCAGCAAGGTACAGATGCCCCTTTGACTGCTCTAAAGTCATGCTTATTGATATTACATTATAAATTTTTTCTTGAATGTTTTAGCCTTTATGCAAAACATCAACACGGCTTCTCCATATATATTTTTCTGCATAGAACGACGCAATTTCGTCATCACTGCAGAAAAGCGTACATTTTGAAAGTATTAACAGCTGCATATGTGGCTCAGCAGTAAAAACTTCACCCAGAATTTACGACTGCAGCTTTTTCAAGCAGCTGTAGACGTGAGCCCCAGAGCGACAGTTCCAAAATATATCTATACATGTGCTAGGGGCCTCCAAGACCTCCCTCCGCCAACGCTTCACCACCAATACTCAGGCTCTAACGCCTCCGTAAAAACTTATTACAACTTTTAAAACTGTATCTGTGTAGTCCCTAAAAACTCTGACGGAAACGAATTCTTGGGAAGCGTGGAGAGAGACGTAAAAAGTTTGAGACGTCGTATTTTCTGCACAAATCTGCTGGTCCGAGTTTTGCAGATTTCCTGTTGCCAACTGAGAACTCTAAACTGCCACAGATGAAAGCCCGGCGGAGAAACCATGTTCTATAAACCCAAGCTTATTATGGAGGAAGAAATGTAACTAGATCAATTATTTGCATACCCATGAAGAGATGGTGTTGACACTCTCTGAAAGCAGAAAATAGTTTCTGCCTTTCGCTTGCGATGTGAGAGTATCGTGATGTTTTATCAGTACAATTGCCAGCATCAACGAAGAGCTACTTGCGCGCGTCTAAATGACAATCGGATTGTGAACTTCCCATAGACCCGTAGAGTAGCCAGACCAAAGCTACTGCACCATCCACCCTAATCCCCCCTTGCAGATAAACATGTTCTGTAATTGAATCAATCTCGAGCACTTCAGCGGAAGGCCGACAGAACGAATGAAATCTCAACCGCTCCAGAACCGAAGAAATGGAAAGTGGAGACTCAAGCAGCGAAAATGCCGTCGAGGGAGGTGGGCTGTCCTTTCTTAATTGACAAAGCTTTTCACCTGCCAGTCGTCTGCTGGAAGGGTTTTTGTCTCGAACAAAAGAGGGTGTCACTTTAGAAAAAAGAACGACTTCGAGAACAAAGCTACGAAGACTCTTAGGTATAAGCGCAGTCTTCAAGTGATGCGTATCTATGCTACGAGTTCTAAATTTTCCCCAGTACAAAATTCAACTTTGAATAAAGTTTTCGTTCTGTTTTCATACAAGAGCGACATTTATCCATAATGAAATGGAAAGAAATGCTGAAGACCAAGGCAGATATAGTCTTAAATTTTTTTACCTAATTCTGCAAAAAAAACTTAGTCATCGAAAATTTCATAGTTTGTAAATTATATTATTTGACCATATTCTGTACGGCCTTACGCACAGCTTCCCGTATAAATTTCAGCAAAAAAAATGTTCAAATTTTTGTAATCAAACACTGTTAACTTAAGAAGCACCGTTAAAATTTGCACAGCTTGACGAATTTTTGTATTTTATATTCGTTGTTTAGTTTTCTATTTATTATATTGTACTCATAAGTCGGTTTCTAGGAAACCTAATTTTCAAGATAAAAAAAAAACAGGGTAATTAGGAACATTTTTCATTAAGATTTTCGCGCACGCTTCGGAATACTAAGTTTCTATCTTCACAGCTAAAAAAATACAGAAGTACCAGTTTGAAAACTTGGAACTTTTACAACCATAACTAAAATGAAAAATGCTCAGACATTGTCCTCAAAAACCTAAATCTTAAATTCTATATTTTCTTCTTTCATACTACATGCGATCTTGTACCGCACACGCACACACATAAGTACACCGATGCAATCACATACACCTACACACCTCCGAACACACCATAGAAAGTTTTGATAGGAATTTGGACTAATGAGTAACTCTACTCAACCCTGATCTTTGTTCAAATAAGGTGTTTCTGTGAAGATGTAAAGTGACTCTACAATTTGGAGGTCGAGTTCATTACGTTAATTGTAAAGTCAGAACATACGTTACCGCCCTCATTGGTCTCAGATGAAATCTAAGTCTTTTATGAATATGAATTTCTGAATTCTTTCAGTAATCGATAAAGTGTGTTCCTGCCGGAAGAGATCATCAGTTCCCCCTAAAATAATATGTAGCAGAAACTAATTCAAGGCTAACTGGCTACAGGAAACTTAGAAAACTGCCTCAAACTTAGAAAAATGAAAAATGTTAACCCTATGAAAAAAATCCCACTTACATTAGAGTGGATATGTGCCCACATGTTCGTAGTAAAAACAAATAATGAAGTACCCATCCGAAAAGCAGATGCGCTATTCTTGAGAAAATAGTTAGCAAGCTTTTTGAGGAAAAAATATAAATTCGTTCCTCATAAAACTAAATAGGCTTGCTCTAAATAAAAGGAGGCAGCACGGCGTGTCCACACGACGCCGCGGGCCCACTCCGTCTCGAGGGTAAATTTGATGCTTTAATGACGTGTTGGTCGTCGGCCAATGAGAACTATCGTTGCAACGACATCGCTCCTCCCATTTACCTGCCTCGGCAAATCAACGTCAAGGTGCCAAGCCCTGGGCAGTGGCACTGGCGCCCGCTGTACGCATGGCATCGACGCTGCGGTCGCCATTATATCTTAAAAGTCGAGTAATTTATTTAGCTAATGCTTCATGATATTGAGGAGGCTCACACCGATACCGTCTTAAGAAAAACAGGATTTCTTGGCATTGTATCCTTTGATGCTGCAGGCTAGAGGAATGGCGGGAAATCGTCCCTTTGTAGCTGGGCTCAAGTGCCTAACCTCCCCGACAACGGACCGTTTAAGTCTCCTGCGGAGGCGCATCGAGCCAAGCTAACAAGGATATGAACTACCTTTATTCAGACAAGACCGCTTCATGTGCTATATGAGCTTCTAAATTCTGCGTAGCATCACTCTCATTAATGAAATATTACATCAGTAGTAAGAAATTACAGAAGTTGGTTTATTAGCAGGCAATCTAACCATGAGTGTAAAAAAAACACAATCGTTGCTATAAAAAAATAAATGTCTCCTAGCTCATCCGTTGGTAAATATGAAAATTAACTTGATTTTGTGGTAAACGTATCTTAAATACGTAAATATTTATTCCCAGTTCAATGGAACAAGTTACCTCTGATGCATACCTTGATACTTAAACATTCGTTTTAAATTCCGTGGACTTATATTGACGTCAGATACAATAAGATACTTAAATGTTAGTTTCAAGTTCCGTGGACTTATATAGACATACGATACCATTAGGTATTTAAATGTTTGTTTTAATTTCCGTGGAGTTATATTGGCATATCATATCATAAGATATTAAAATGTTTGTTTTGATTTCCGTGGACTTATATGGACATGATACCATAAGATATTTGAATGTTTGTTTTAAGTTCCGTAGACTTATACTGACTTGATACCATGAGATATTTAAATATTTGTTTTAAGTTCCGTGGACTAATGTCAATATAGCGTTCAAATTATATTTTTTTCTTCACGTATGTGTTACAAAAACTATTTTACACTTCTAAAGTACATTGGAGTATTTTCTGATATTCATCCTCCGTAGCGTTGATATCTAAAATGAAATTTTCCCAAAATAACATGATTAGGATTTATTTACTTATTTACTTTACTTATGCTAAGCTGTTTTTAGAATTCTACCTTTAATCACTCTCTAGAAACTGACTGAATCAATTTGCTACCTATATTTATTTTAATAGTTAGGCTTAAGAGCTCAACATCGTTAGAGAATCGATAGTAAAGTTACCTAAAACAATTTTGAAAAATCGTTTGTCAGCCTAGTCAAACGAAAGTAATTTCTGTTTCCCCAAATATTATTAATTTTATTTTATTCAAACGTCTACATGAATTCAAATTAGTTCATTCAAAACCTCAAATCTCGCGACATCGTAGCTTAGAATTATATAAAACTGCTGTGGTTTTCCGTGCAATATCACATCACGTTAACAGCCTTAAATGATCGCAGAGCTCAATAAATTTACCTTTCACTAATGCTGAGCAGCCAACACTGTGATTCGCACCTTTGCTCGCTTCCAGAATTTTTTTAATTAGTTTTGAACTATTACCACATTCCTTAAGTTACAAAACGGACTGTATGCATTAAATCGTGAATTTTCCCCTAAGACTTGAATTTTTCAACGAAATTATAATTTAGTCTTCCATAACCTGAAATATTATCCAGGGGTTTCAGACATCGTAGATAAACGTACATAAACGAATAATGTTATGCATTCGAATAGATTCATTAAAATAATTGAAGATAACTGCTAAGGTCCCTTCAAACCGTGGGGGCGCCACCCGAAGCTATGCCGAGAAAAAACGAATAACGCAATCGCTAAGAGATTGCCTGGCTGTCGATTGCTGAAACAAACAGCAATCTAAGAGCAATCTGAACCCCTGTGTGTGCTCTGTCAACTTTGGCGCAAGGCGTAGAACGGAAAAGAAACACAAATGAAAACTGAAGTGCAAAGATGACAAAACGGAGACGCGGATCTCGGGCGCTGGAAGGAATGAGCGGGTTTATTCGGTGAAAATTACTTTAATGTAAAATTTGACGAGAAAGAAAAACAAAGTTGAAGGTTTTGCATGTCAGGTAAAACGTTAGGGTATAGGAATAGTACTCTTGCATATTAATGAGGGCTATGAAATTGTAAAGATTTAATTTGAAATGCAAGCATTGAAAAGAGTAGAGAGTATTGCTTAAGAAAAATTGGTGAGAGACAGGTGTAAAAGAAACTTCAAATCGACAGTCATAAATTTACGAGGGTAAGAATTACTGCATCGTGAGTGAGACTATAATTACCAAGGCAATAACGAAAACTGTCGTTCAATCAATATATCAATGACTGATGTTTTTCTATGAGTGAAGATGAAATTTCGCAAATTACGTAAGACGGAAAGTGCATGGCAAGCATGACGGAACAAAAGAACATGATTTTCTTGTAAAGCAAACAGCAGCATTTCTTCATTTTTTCTACCCGTTCCCCTTTAGGTTCACATGTGTCATTGGCGCAAAAGAAACAAAGAAACTCATCAGCATATTTATGAGACAAAATGTGCCTAAGTATCTCTAAGTTGAACGAACCCTCGAATGTAATTTACGAGGGTTAGCTCATTCTGCAGCTGCCTGACTAACTTTGTCATTGAATAAACTTTCTATTACACAACCGACGGAGATTACTCAAAACGGTAAAAATAAACGAGAGATGGAAAAATATAATTTCAAGTTCCACAATAGAATACAAACTTCAACAATGGTGACACATTTATGTAATAAACCTGGCATGTGAAGGCACTCATTTTATTGGCCTAAATCGGGGCTAATTACTTAATAATAACTAATATTCCAATCGACTAGTAAAATGAATACTTTTTCTGTGGCTGACCCCTTCCAAAAAAAATTTTCGAGGAAATATCATTGGTTATTTTAAGAGATGATTAAGTTACTCATGAGGTTAATATTGATTATTAGGTTTATTTTAGCAGTGTGACCTTCCATAAGTTAAATTTTTGCTTTGATTCATCCCAAGGGCGAAGAAATTTATCTCAATTCTAAATTCATATGTCGGAAGGAATACCTCCTTTGGCTTCAGAATTTAGTCTAATTATTCCATAAAATATTTAGTAACATTTTCGAAGGATACTCGTGAATTTTGCGGAAAACATGAACATAATTGCAATTAATTGTAATTGGAACAAACATAAACACAATTGTATTTAAGCACATTCCCCAAATAATCTATAAATTGAAAATGCAAAAAATCTGTTCTCAGATTTACTAAAATAATCCAGTTTCCTCACTCCTTTGTCAATTTTTTTCTAAACACGGATTAGAAAATGATTCAGGTGAACAAACACCGCTCTTTAATTGAACGCTTCAGCAACGGTTACCTCATAGCCCACGTTCTTACAAATATCTATGTGAGGTAACTCACCCTCTTCCCACAACATCTCGGAATGAGCCTCGAAGACAAAGACCCGTTCCGAGCGTTGTGCCAAAGGCGGACGCGGACTGCGATGGGACTTTTAAGGCAGTACAAGACAATCTCATTTGGACGGCGGCCTCCCTCGCGCTAAGAGGGGATGTCGCTCCCCCCTGCGCGCTGAAAATGCTAATACAATTTCTTAATTACGTATATATATGTTTATACATACATTTGTATTTTTCAAATCCGCACTGATCATGAGGATACAAGTCTTATCATTATTTGAAATGTATACAGCTATGTACTTCTTATTAAAGTCTGTGCCAATAGTCCATATATGTCTTTATTGATAAAAAATATATACAGCTAAGGACTTTTTATGTTAGTGCTGACCCATCTTATTCGTATAGCACATTCAACGTATGTATATCCTTCTTATATTCCTCTTATCTAAGACTAGACGCCATTAACTTGGATTATTCTCTTTTCCATATGAACATGAATCCTACACCTTCTTCATATCATGGTTTCTTCTCTAGAATTCATAACAGAAGTTACAACGCATATCTTAGCTTTATTTGAGACAATCAGAATGAATGTCGCTTAATCTTATGAACCTTTTATGAAATGTTTTATCTACAAAATTTTAACTGCATTTTATCGTTATTTTCCAGTGTCACAGACATAATATAGATAGTATACTGTTTTGAGTAAAGTTAAATAAGACGAATCATTTGAATCGCATTTCTTACATTTCAATTACCATTTCAAAAAAATCTACATCCATTCAAAAAACTTTGATGCAACTTTGATCTCAACTTGCTTTAGTCTCTACAATTTAAGTCACAATTTCAGCTTGGTTTGTGCACTTCTTCTTAGCTCACGCCGACAACATCTGGAAAACTCAGGACTAAGCTGTAGTGCATTATTAGAAACTTCAAATGGTACAACTAGTCATAGCTTGGCTCACTTTTGAAGCATATATGCAGAAAACTTACATTTCTCACGATTGTGACACTAACATTTTTGCTCTAAATTCCACGAGCTCCGTGGTCAATATTCAGTGTTTTTAATAGTAGTTTTTATCACTTTCATTCTATCGTCCCAAACCCTGCCCGGCCAAACTCACCTTGCATACGCCGAGCAAATCAATAAATTCTTCACGTTTCTTCAATGGTTGTGATCTAACCTAATTATTGTTCTGACATTGCATGCGGTTTCGTCCTCTACGCTGTTGTAACGTACAAACAAATAGGTGGTCTTTGTGTTACAAAATAATATTTTCTTTGTCATTATTAGCTCGCACAGACAGTACCCTAATATGAATCAAAGCTCAAGAATTTCTGTTCTACGAATGGCGCCTTTTTTTATTCAGTTCGCTCTGGCACTCCGCACTGAGAAGTGACCGAGAGAATCACTCTTCAATCGCGTACTCAACCAATGACTCCGTGGATCTTAAAATTCTGGAATCTTCGCATGTACTCAAAAGTAGACAAGCCTTGAACTCGGCTACAATATCAACTGTACAGCATCTTACATGACTCGGTCGCGCAAAATGCGTGACCAGTAGTTTTAAACTTGAGAACTCAGTGACATAGTTGTTTTTTCTATTTTTTAAATTCTCTATTGTCTTGTTTTTGAAATACGGAATAATTTTTGAATACTCCAATATAATTTTCAATACTTTTTTTATTTTTATTTTAAATGACATTCACTGACGATGATTGTACGAACCCAGACTGATATGAATGTAAAATATATACTTTTTGCCACTTAAATTATACTTCTTTTTATACTTAGGGTTCGATTCCTAACAAACAGACCAATCTCAAATCCCTTCAAAGTTTTGTATTGAGTTTCTTTGGGGTTTTGCTAGAAATCAAAAGAAAATAGAGCTGCCGTGGCAGTGGTCCGGTAAGTGATGTCCTAGATGTGGTGGTGCCGTTAGGTTCTAGATAACACTAGATAACACTTCCTACACTCCAAAAAAGTGAAAACTCCACACCCTATTCGTTCAGTCACAAATCCTCAATTTGAAATCATGCAAATGTTTTACTCCCCGTATAGAGAATATAACACTAACTTCTTTTTATGTGAACTAAATAACAAGACCAGTACAATAACGACAAGAGACAACACAGCACATAAGTCACCATCACAGACAAAAGCAGATCGTCACCAAGATGCCGCTATTTCCGTATAGCTTGGAGGCAATGTGGAAACTTTTCCCTAAGTGACAAGGTAACTTTGGTTGGCAACTTGTGGTCCGCGTATTACCATCCGTTACTCCGCATTTGCCGGATCTTTTATTGTGCCTTCCAGAGTGTTCCGGAAAATAAATATGCTCCTCGTGCCAGCCTCACTCCAGAGACCAATTCATTGAGTTGCGTGAGCAAACGTTAACACGATTACCTGAGTTAAGTTTCAGCGCCACCATTTAATTGTAACGGCATTTGCTAAATTATCTTCGCGGTACGCCAAATTTCATCCTTCCCGTGAAGTCGTCGGACAATGTTAACTTTTTCGAACTCAAACAATGTAAATGAACGTGACATTACAAATGAGTGCAGCGGCAAATGTGCTTCATTGTTGGACTTCAAAGACGAACGCTCAAAATTTATATCATCCAACGACTGAAAAAATTGAAATTTTACTGCCATCAAAATATTATTGCATAATGAATTCTATTTCATCTTCACTTTGTGGAAAGAAACTGTTATTGTTAGATAACGAAATCTAATATTGGCAATTAAAATAACATTACTGGAGAGGCAAACAAAGAAGTTTTGCCGCTGATGCCTGGAAAGATGGCCCCGTCATTTTTTTACTGATCTTTTTATGTTAAAAATAATGACACACAAGTTTCATCGTTATGAAAACCTAACCAATCGCTAGCAAAAACATTGAAGAATCTCAGAATAGGTCTCCAGCAAAACACTCAAGTGCAATTCTTTGTATCAGTCAAATAATAGAGTTCCTTTTTTGGGCTTGAGTCATGAATTGCAGTAATATTTCAAACATTATTTTTCTTGTTCACTGCGGCAACACGAACCCTGAGTTCTACTCAATTCGAAAAAGTAAAATACAGTAACTGAGGATCTTCAGACTGATGAGGTTACTTAAATAGAGTTAAAGATTTATTCAGAAGGTCATAGAAATCTTGTAACTCAACAACCTGCATTACGTCGAGATAATATGGCTTAATTACTTGTCGTATGTTCAAGCCCCGTACATGTCTTTTCAGACGCTGAAATCTCAATCCAAAAAACTGCAAAACCACACCGTATAACAAAGGCTTCTGAAACCAGTAATCAAGAACAAAGAACATAAAAAAATATCCAGAGTTTCGCGAAGACCTGTGAAATAATTACTTTGAATAATACTTCGTACGTGGTTAAAGGCAACTACAATATTAAGAAATAGAGCAGCTTGCCGTGAAAATACGAGAGAGAGACAAAAAAAGACGCGCGATGTTGTCTCACGAGGACCAGCGAAGCATGCGCCCGTTCTCCCCTGCCGCCATGACTCGCCCGGAAGAAGCGAGCGTTAAAAATGACTTCCGAACTCTTAGAACGACTCTTGAGTCTTGCTGTGGTAGCTTCCAGTCTACAGGAAGCACTTCATTGAAAACTTAAGGGGGAGGGCTTTGATTGATCCATCATGCGGCCATGCAGGCCGCTACGTCGCCAAGAAAGCTCCATGTGGTCCGTAGGAATAACACAGGGCGGCTTTATGACTCTTTTATGGTGTCCCTCGATCTGAACACACCGCTACGCCGCCGGAAATTCTCCGTCAGCCTCAAACAAAGGCGCAGTGATTTATTCTAAGGCCGAGCAAATCGAATACATGAAGTCATAAAGCTGCCCCCGTTATGTCGATAAGTTACAAGAGAGCGTAAAGATTGATCACGTCTGAGTAGAGCAAGTATCCTGACATGTTATGTACTGCACTTCTGTTTGGTTCTCAGTTCGAATAAGTCGATCAATAAGGTGGAACTACCCTGGGTTCAAAATGTTGTCAAGCTCAATTAAGGGGTACCAGAATGCCCATTTAAAGATGTCTACGATCGCAATTAAGTTGTACTTAGGAGCTAAATTACGCAGTGCCTAACTTCGCTTCAAAATGGTACCTACGTCGCAATTAAATGGTGTGAACAAGTGTAACCAAAAAGTACCTACGAGCATCATTGAGTACGTAAGAGTACAATTGAGTAGTACCTATGAAAACAAAACGTTAGTATATCTATTTAAAAATGAAAGCTGCTCGATTTTTGTCAGTGAAATATAAAGAACACTGACGAATAGCTCAAACTACTTATGGAAATTATGCTTCGTAAGTAGATTTTGCTTTTGTTTTTTCTTGAGAATATCTTTCTAATTCAAAACGAAAAACCTTACGGATTCAACTGCCATAATAAAAGAACTTCAATTATAAAAAAACTCGTTGCAGCTCCTTAACTGCTCAAAAATGTTTCTTGCTCAACGCCACTAAATTCCGGTCTTGACAATCAAAGACGAAAAGGTCATGTGCTTATCAATTTTTTTGCGCGAATTACTTGTGAGAATGTACACATACACATGAATCTACACGAACTTTGTTCCTAGTGAATGCTTTCACATTCCATTTTCTTTCTCAAATTCGTGTACACCATGAATGATTCCCTATAGAAAACTGAATCAGTCAGACCAGGATATACAGAGTACGCACACCATGAGCTCCTGAATATGCCCTCGCACCAGCAACTGCAGATATGCGAGACCACTCTTACTGCCAGTCAAGTATTGCTGTCTAGATTCAGCTCATTGACTACGGCTACATTCAAGGGCGGTTCTGGGTATCCAGGCGGCTCGGAGACTTCTTTTGGCCTCCTCTTATTGACTTGTAATTTTATTTTATATTTAACTATATGTATTCAATAGAAATTTATTGTTGCAAAACAGAATAGAACTATTGCATATAGGGCAGTAAATGAGTCAATATACTCACGTATAAAATAATCGAAATGATGCTTTCAGGTTTTCGATGACGCAAAGTTTGAAAGTTAAAATTATGTCTCATTGGGCCATTAATTCCTGTACATATTACGTGCCACCATTGCTCGTCATGAATACACATCGAGAGGGAAAAGAAACGGAAATCGTGAAAATTTAAGATACAAGTGATGAAGATGGAAGATACAAGTGATGAAAACGGAAGATACAAGTGATGAAGACGGAAGATACAAGTGATGAAGACGGAAGGTACAAGTGATAAACATTTAAGATCAAGTAATGAATACAGAAAATACAAGTGATAAACACGGTAGGCACAATGATGAAAAACGGCCAACAGGCAACCTCACATCAAATTCCATATAAATCACTCACTCATTTTAGACATCTTCTAAGAAAAGTGCCAAGACTCAACGTTTCCAAGAACAAATTCCTCGCGGAAATAGATATTTTCTAGCCATCACACTACAAAGGTTCAGAGAAGAGTGAAATTTTTGAACCTATAAATTCTAAGGTCGTCTGAGGCTCTGAATGGAACATGCCGAGCCTCATCCAAACAAGTTTTCGCTCGTCTCTTTCAGCGATCGTTCATCTTCCTTGGTTGTTTGGTCGACTTTCGCCCGTCGGAGCATCTACCATCCATCTCTTCATCGAGTAGCGCTGAGTGAACAATTAATTCGTTACAGTCGGGTCTTCCCGTCATAAATCCCGGGCGCCGTCATCAGATCGCGTGGCGTCCGCACATGCGGATCCAAAACGGATCCGTTGCGGTCCTGGATTTGACGTACGCGGCGTCAACGATTGATTCTTCTTTTCATGCCTTCGCATTCCGCAAGTGCGTATAGAAAGTTATTGTATTCGTAAATACATTCAAATAGATTTGATATGAATTTTCGAGGTTAAAGTCATTCTTCCAAACCCAGATCGAAAAATAAACCTGCTTTACTCACAAATATATATTGAAAAAACGGCATGCGTGTTTCTGAGTGTCTTTCTGAATCGTAAAAATTTCATCAATGCACATTACAAACAATTCGTATAGCCAATCTTACACTATTTGGCAATTGTTCACGCTTTATATAGACCTCATTCTAATATTGCACTCGTTGTTGTATCGCAATGTTTTAGTCATTTTTCAAAATAATTAATCTTTCAAAAAATTTTAGTTGTATGCAAAATTTAACTGGCACAACGTAGCTGGACACGTGTAGCTGCGACTGCTGCAAGAGACGTTCCCCGATAATATTGAAGTCTCGAACCCCTGAAGGGAAACGGATTATGTTACCATCCGCATACCGTCCACGAACTCTCGGCATGTAATCCATATACTTGGGACATATCATATAAATGATGTCCGCAAACTGCCTATACACAGTCCGTGTGCTTTCTACATACTATCTGCAAACTTTAAGCATTCCATCTACATATCGTCCGTGCACCGTTCACAAACTATATTCGTATACCATCCCATCACATATCGTCACATATCTAAATATCGTCCGCGCGCTCGCCACACTCCGTCCACGTATCGTCTGCGTACCAACCACAGACTACGTTTATCGTTCGCGCGCGATCCGCGTGACGTTCGCATGCCATCCGCGTGACATACACATGCCATCCGCGTGACGTTCGCATGCCATCCGCGTGACATACACATACCATCCGCGTGACGTTCGCATGCCATCCGCGTGACGTACACATGCCATCCTCATGCAGTAAATAGGATGCTAAGTGCCGGCGAATAATGCATAAATGCAACTACCAGGCTGTGTGGAGGGCAGGAATGGTAGGGAGAACTAATACAAATTGGTGAAAACGGCCTTGCTTTCGGTACAAACGAGGAGGAAAATGGAAGTGGTGCAGGTACGAACTGGATGGAAACCGGATGGTCGACTAAAATAAAATAAAATGAAAACGTTCAAGAGATTGAATTGAAGAAGTGGAGAGCGGGGTTGGAAACAAAAACAAATACGTAAATATTTTATAGCGAAAAATGTCTTGAAGCGGAGATATTCTGCGAGGGATGCTATGGATACGAATTGTAATTCTAAGCCAAGTCTGAGAATTAGGGAATGAATGGTAGAACCTATAAGTGGAATGAAACTGGAAGTGAGATATGCCAGGCATGTGCGATGCAAATATCGATCACGCAATGCTGGAGTGTAACGAATGTGAAAATGGGAGGAGGAAATTATTTGGAATGATGAAAGATTGTGAAACAGAAGTTGTAAATGCATGGTTGAAAAAGGAAAATAAATTAATGAAAATTATTTTAGCCCAGGAAGAAAAAATGTCTTCTATTAAGTGCTATGTCTGACCTCAAGCCCATTTTACTAAATGCACGGAAAAAGAGAAGGAAAATCGTGAAAGAAATACACAAAAGAATACGCGGGACTGATAAAGGAAAAGAGAACATTAGGTCTTCTGGTGTTCTCAGCTTTCGAGAAAGCCTCAATTTAAAATGATATTACTTCACTCTTCTGAAAGTTAAAGTTAAATTTACCGTTTGCATACATTTCTTCCAGAGTAGCAGCCACCAGGAGATCACGTTATGTGCAAGAACTTGCTAATGTCACTACTCGGTGGACCGAACTGGGCGTTGTGAACTGTACGGGGCAATTTGGCAGCACAAGTTTCCGTCATCACTCGCAATAGAAAATTTCTGACTTAGAAATGCGTAAGCCGAAATTGTAGGGAACAAGACTTCATTTTTAATCCATCATTCACTACCCAATAAATTTTCGGATTCATAATCTTGTCCTTTTACTACCCATATCATTCTCAATGTCAACGAAGAATTATTCTTGCGCATGTAAAGCAGAAGAGCATTTGTGTTTAGAAAAACGGCTTCACGCTTGTTGCATCAACAATGATGACAAGTTCACCAATATCTCATTCACAACAAAATTTTGTTGAAACGCACGTGGTATGCTTACCATGAGTTAGTGACACTTATTTTGTTGATGGTTGGTTGGCGGAAGTTCAACGCAATGTCATGTACGGTCAGAGCAGTCAGGCTACCTCAGCTTTAGATAGGCCTTCGGGACTCCTTTCGTGCCCACTTTGCTTCTTCCTGGTTTCATTCCTTTTTCTTCATTTCTTATTTGTCTATTCTTCCTCTTTCTTAACTTGCCGTTTCTATGCGCAGGGGATTTTGTGTGGAAACACACCTCGTGCATTGACTCCCTGTTCTCTTAAAAGTCCATACTAAATGGTCCCTACTCTTTCGGTGCGAGATAGAGTTACCGAAGCGCTGCAATCACCACCACTATTACTACTACTAGAACATGTATGGTTAACTAGGATACACAGTTAGCACATGGCGTTCTCTTAAAGTATACCCCTCACGGGGCATCGGATAGGCCATAGGCAACCGGGTGAGGTTAGTTAAATCAGCCTATCCGATATTATGGCGACTGGCATCTCCAGGGGAGACTTGAGTTACCTCAGCTTTAGCTAGGCCTTCGGGACTTCTATCTTACGAGCCCACCTGGCTTCTTTCCATTTTCATGCTTTCTCCGCTGAGGATTTATCATCTTTTCATACTTTTCAAGTTGCTGTTTCTATTCGCAATCTTATGTGGGAACACACCATATGCCTAGATTGCCCGTCTTCTCCTAAATAGTGCCTTCTCTTTCGGTGCGAGATAGTCTGAGTCACTGAAGCGCTGCTGCTATCCTTACTACAATTCGCTCAAGATATAACGCGGTATGAAATCAAAAACTTATTTATACAATTTGAATTTCACACTCGCTACAAATCACGTATAACAAGGGAGGCAATATAATGTTTAAAACAAAAATAAAATAGAGTTCATGAGTGCAACCCTACAATACTGTGAAGTAGGACAAGTTCCAGAGTACAAAATTACATTTGAGGCTATTTGTGCTCGTGCTTATGATTTAAGGAAAGCGAAACCAGAGCGCAGTTTAAATATTTTAATAGCCCGAATAACGCCCGCAGACGTCTACTTGCACCAACTGAAAAATTGAGGATTACAGAAAATATAGAAACAAATATTATTGTTGGAACACTCTATTAAATACTCAATATAAAACTCTACATGATAGGAGACGCTAAAGTGCTTCATAATACATAGATGGTCCATACATGAAGACCTTCACACAATGAGCGGTGCTTTCCAAACGTTATCCGCTCCCATTTACGTGAAGTTTCTCATGAAAAATTCATTACAACTTCCTGAACTCAGATGCCAGTTCACAAATGAACACTTGTCCAGTAAAAAGAAAATCAAAGTTTTGTGCCAAGAGAAAAGTTTATGTGACAAAAAAAACAAGCCATTATAGATCAGCACAAGCTTAGAACAAATGAGCAGAGTTTACTGTAACCGTTGAAACGAGCGTTTATATCCCAAGAAAGGCGAGTAAAACGAGAAATAAACCTATAAATCAGCAGCAGCGTGAGCAGCAACACTAGGGTTGTTGACGCTCTCTCCCAGCTGGTCGAGCAACTCCTTTCTGTAATCGTCGAAGTCTCCATCGATCTCGTTGATGGTCTGGTCCTCGATGACCCAAAGCTGACAGTCCGTGTCCCTGATGAGACGCTCGTCGTGAGACACGATGATGACGCCTCCCTTGTAGTCCACGATGGCCTCTGCCAGAGCGTCGATGCTCTCGATGTCGAGGTTGTTGGTCGGTTCGTCGAGAATGAGCACGTCAGGAGCAGTAAGACACAGCTCAGCAAGCGCAACACGTGCCTTTTGGCCGCCAGACAGGTCCTTGTTCTTGATGGTATGGGCATGGCTAGCCAGGCCGAAAGTGCCGAGAGCCTTCCGGGCTTTCTCGTACGGCAGGTTGAAGAGGCGCATGAGGTATTCGGCAGGCGATTCCTCAGCCGTTAGATGCTCACCAGAATGCTGATCGTAGCGACCGATTTTGAGGCGATGGTTTCTCCTAACGTCTCCCTGGTTCGGAGTCAGCTCACCCACGAGCAGTTTCAGGAACGTAGATTTGCCAACTCCGTTTGGACCCACAATGGCAATTCTCGTCTCCAAGTCGATACCGAAATCCACACTCTTAAAGAGAGGCTTGTGGCCGTCGTAAGCAAAGGTGACGTTGTAGAGACCAAGGATAGGAGGCTGTAGGGCAGGCGGTTCAGGGAAAGAGAACTTGACTATGTACTCCTGAGGACGGTCCAGAAGCTCGGTAGGACCATCTTCGTTCTCGTCTTTCTTGTTCTTCATACGACCCTTCTCTTGCTTGCGAGTGAGCGCCTCCTTCTGTTTCTTCTCCTGCAAAATATACACAACAATTAAATTTTATAATAGTCTTCCAAAATACATTCTTCATTCATTCCAGGAACCTCCAGACACCCACCTTCATCCATCAGTTCCCTATCAATCGATTCATTCACTCACACCTTGGCATGCCTGTAAACTGTCATTGTATGCCCTACAAGTTCCGTTCCATTATTTTCACAACCAGAAGCAATAGCAGAACTAAAAAATCGTGATTGATTAGAATGAAAATTAAGTGAAAACAGGGTTGTTGATTCGAGTACGAGAGCGTTTGTTTTCTATGAATGCAACCCCCTGTCACCGAACACACACCTCATCGTACTCAAATCAATAAAAAATTTGTTCTCAATTTATTTTTTACAATGATGAAGCACGATATCCTATTAGAAGCTGTCGAGAACCCTCACCTCTAACGCATTTAAGCTTCTTTTACTCGCAACATTTAATTCCAATCTTTCCACTACACAAAAGCGTTTCAAACCGGTTTTTTTAACGCTCGTGCTTCTTTTCTTAAACTCCTACGTTCTATACAGAGGTGCCCATCGGAGTTACCATTCACTTTCACTTTTTTAAACCAACTTTTATTTTACAAATCTTTCATTCTCAGAGAAGTTGAGTTTGAGAGTCACACCGATTCAATCATTTACACAACATTCCCTTCATTAAATTAGCTTTCCAGTTTTACAATAAACATTCATTTGCCCAAAGAGCTCATGTCTCTGTAGGCAATTTGCCACGTTCTATGCAGTGAACCAACACGTACGGCTTGCTTTTTAGACGACCCAGCAGCCTTTAATTCTCGGATGCGTTTTTCTTGCTTCTCATACGCCTTGATTTGCTCTCGGCGTTTCTGCACCAACATCTGTCAACAAAATTAACCATGTTAGCAGTGACGCGCGTCCATTGAAGGATGCTTCAATTGTAATGCAATTCTGCACTCGAAGAAGTAGCACTGATGCACGAAAGAATTTCATCAATGCGTTTGATGATTACACAAGAAAATAGACTTCATATGAACAAATCGGGAGATGGAATGTGTTTCTCACAAAGCTAGTAGTAGTAATTTTATAGCGCTTTAGTGACTTGGACTATTTCGCACCATACGTCTCACAATTTAGCAGTTATCTAATGTTTATATCGCAGAAATAACTTTACTCTCACAAAGTTAACACCGTAGCATAAATAAATACATATATATGTATAGGTGCACGAATGACAATAGGTAGACCAAAGTACAAGTACAAAGTTCAAAATCTAAGTATATCAAAATATGTATCGGCAAGTAAACCATGTATCCACGAACCTTTTTGAACATGGAATAATTTCCCTTGTAGTAGAATAGCTTCTGCATGTCCAAGTGGATGACATCCGTGCACACGTTGTCCAAGAACGACTGGTCGTGAGACACAACCAGCAGCGTCTTCTTCCAGCCCTGGACAAGTCAAACAAAACATTAGTTCTTGATTCAACCTCAAAACCTACAAGACCATAATGGTCATGAATCCTTGTACAAGGGATACAATGCTCATCGAATTGGATAGCGGCCTATGACAATAACATACACAAGAAAATAGATTAAAATCTTGAAATTACTTCGACATGAAAAGGGAATGATGGTCGAATGCCTAAGCTAGCATGGAAGCATGGATCGGTAAAAGTATTTTAACCTTTCATCAACCAAAAGAGCCATGCAATCCCGTTTCATTAGGCTGCAGTCAGTTTTTCAAGTTAACCTAAATGCAGCCTTGTCGCTAAAATGACTCGATCGTTACAGGGTTCCGTCAGAAGCACGCAAGTGTGGAGGTAGCTGGAGTGCGAGTCCAGCGAGGAAATGAAGATACAATAAGTGCACACAAGCTACATCATCTATTCAAGTTATTTTGTTCCCGCAATGCAAAAGGGGTAAACCAGGGAGACGCTGAGCTTTGCAGTGCTCGTAATGCTCTCTTCCAAAAAATAATGCAAATATGAACTTCATAGCCAAGCTTTCTTCCCTCCATACAGAAAAAATGAATGCTCAAAGTGTGTCGTTTGTTACAACATTAGCTTACCGTTCACTCAACTCAACTTCAAGATTAAATTTCTGACATGTAATGTAGCACACATTGTTACAACAGTCACACAAAACCTTCACATAGGTAATACTGACCCACTTCTTTCCTTGAACACACAGCACTGGAGCACAAGACTCAAGCCGCTTGGCCACACACCTGGAGGTAGTTGTCGAGCCAGATGACGGCGTTGAGGTCCAGATGGTTGGTGGGCTCGTCGAGCATGAGCAGCGTGGGCTCCATGAACAGGGCTCGAGCCAGGGACACGCGCATGCGCCAACCTCCACTGAAATTTTTGGTGGGGCGCTCCTGCATCTCGCGGGTGAAGCCCAGACCGGCCAGAATCCTGGCGAACAGAACACATTGAGGTCGCTAAAACAATACATTGAGGTTGCTAAAATAACACATTGAGGTCGCTAAAATAACACTCTGAGGTCGCTAAAATAACACATTGAGGTCGCTACAAATGGCTCTGGAGGGGTCCACAGCTAAAAACTGTAGAAGAAGTCCGCAGTCAATGTTCAGGGAATAAAGGGAAGACCTCAAATCTGATCAATACTCTCATAGGATGGGTACAGCCTGCAATCCAAGAGTTAAAAAAATCAACAGCACAAAATCAAGATAAGAAAAATTTTTAAAAAATAACTCAACTTTTGGTCTTAAGCTAGATTAAATTAAAATAAACAAAACAAGCAACATGAATTACTTTCTTTAGTCAGGACTTGCTCACTTTTGATCACAAACAGAAACCAATTTTATACAAGATCACAACTTCCGTTCACAGCCTTGAATAAAACAGAAAATAAACACAAATAACACGAACAACTCTCTTTAGTCATACCTTGTGCTACTTCGAACATGAACGCAAACGAATTCTAAGAAAGAAGCCCCACCTTCTGGCCTTGGGCTCGGCCTGGTCAGCGCCAATGGCCTTGAGTTCATCGTACACCTCCTGCAGGCGGTCCATGTCAACGGTCTTGCCCTTCTTACTCATGCGCAGCTCCAGCTCCTCCTTCTCCTTGATGAGCTCGGCACGCTTGGTGTCCGAGGCCACCACCACCTCTATTGCGGGGGTGTCGTCCGCTACCACTTCCTTGAATGACCATGAATTTCTCAAAATTAAAGCTCTATCACATGAAAGAATTCATACGGCTAAAGAATAGCAGAAATTATGGATACTAAAGTCTACCTACACCTGGGATAGATTATGAAAATTCAGGGAAATTTCATTAGGATAAGTAAAAAAAAATTACTGGGTGAATGCTACCTAATGTTATCATAAACTGCAAATCTCCCTTCCCCAAAATTCACACATATTTATTACTTTAATACTCATCAAAATTAGTTAATATTAGATTATTAGTTACTTTACAGCTCCCTACCCGCATTTCATGTGATCCAAAGAGAGCAAAAAGAAAGAACCATTCAGTATTGACTTCAGAAAAAGGAAAATCTATGCACAGGCGTATTCCTCAACAAGATCCCTAATAGATAGAACAACAAGTTAAGAAGAGAGAGGAAAACAAGTTAAAGAATAATCAGCAAAGAAAGAATGGAAATAAAAAGCAAAGTAGGCAAGAAAGATAGAAGTTAGGAAGGTCTCATTAAAGTTGAAGTAGACACTGCATCAAAACTCACTTAGATGTCAGATGTAAAAATCATTAGAATACACCACACAATCTAAAATAGAATATAGCACACTAAAAAAGAAGTGTTAAAATGGGTCACCAATTACTGAGTAATTTAATTTAATAATAACTACTTACCTCAAATAGGATTTAAAGCACAGGTAAAACAAAGCACCACACAAGAAAATTACTGATTTGAGGGGCACTCCCCTTCAAAAAATCAATGGTAATACAAGTGAATATTTCACGAGCATTCTTATAACAAAAATGAGTAATACGTACAGCATCCAAACTCAAGTTAAACCTTAACTACCGATTGTGCCATACCTGGCACATCAGCTTTTATTAAGCTGGAAATCGTTGCTAAAACGCCAAACAGCCTTATAATAAAAGTTCCGCATGCTTTACTGTCAAAATAATTTGGTCAAGGACATCCACAAGATGAAGCTGAGTTGTGTACCAGAAGAGCACATTCCCACAAAACTCACCTGTTCACAATAGAGCACATCAATGCTGGACGGAATGTTCAAAGCCCGGATCTGAATGTGACGAAGCAAAGTTGTCTTCCCATGGCTGAAAATATGAGAAAAATTAAAAAAACTTGGAGTGAAGCAACACGCACATACATTAAACCTCAGATAATCTGGAGTTCCATAGCCTAGATGCTGCAAAAATCTAGAAACTTTCTGGGACTCAACATTTGTCTGAAAATCAAGATTCGTTCCAGATTGTACAACAAAATAAAATCCACATACAGATACATGATTGATGAGGTTATTTGAAAAATGTGTACCATAAACAATGAAAATTTAAATACTTGTTTTGTGATCAATAAATGATCATCTCTGTTTCCCCATGTATTTAAAAATATCAAATTTGTTTTAAAACAGTCATTTTATCAATATAAACATAATTACAAAAAAACTAGGTCAAACTTTGAATTCTCAATAATTTGAATTGGTTATCCAGCACAAGGTCAGAATTTTTAAAGGTTTAGCTTCAAGTCTCAAATATTATTCAGCATTATTGCAGAACTATAACAATCAATTATTTAGAGTAACAAACATACCCATTGGGTCCAACCAGTCCATATCTTCTGCCATTTGCAATGAGGAGAGAAGCATTGTTGAACAGGGTTTTGCCCTTGGCAGAAATGCTGAAGCTATCGATCTGTAAATGATTTAAGAAATAACTTTCATATACAAATAATGTCAAAATAATCAACATAAACAATACAAAACACATTTGAAATGTTGAACTGTACCTCCTTTTAACTTAAAACACTGCTTTCTTATACAAAATTTAATTAATTATACAAACATTCAATAACTGTAAAGACAACTCTAAATCAATAGCGGTCTCAGAAAAATCCTTTCAAGTTTTGTAAGTTTTTTGTAACAGAGTCTTAATTCTATCAGAAAAATTTCACAATTTAGGATAATGAATTGCAATGCCCTGCTCCGAGAGTAAATATTTCAAACCATAAATGCATAAAGAAGATGAACACATAAATAAAACAATCCAACATTAAACCATATTTTTAGGAACTCAACGGTCAACATTCGCCTTTAGAACAAACAACACACAGAACTTATAAAAAAAAGGTATCTAAAATTCCTAACTCATTAAATTTCTGGCATGATGGATGAAAAATACTGAAGTTAACAAATTAACATGCTCAATTTAGCTTTTAAAATGAAACAATGTTAGGAAGGCATACCTACAGATCATGAGCTCATTTTTTATCAAGGAAATGCAAGTAAGACTAGAGAGAAAGTTGCAATAATACATGTATTGTACACAAATTCTGAGCATTGCAACTTTAGGCAAGTTGGAACTATTCAGTAGAAAAATTTTGTACTAACCTTGATGTCCACAGCATTCTCCAGCTGTTCCTGCTGTTTGCTAGACTTCTCAGCTTGAGAAAGAGTAAAGTTCTCCCCAAGGGCAGATGTTCCTTGGCCTCCTTTCTTCAGCATCATTTGTAGATTCTCCTCATACTGCTGCTGTTGCTTCAATTTCTTTCTCTCCTTGTGAGTTAGCTTTTTCAGAGCTTCTCTTTCTGAAAAACCAAGAGCAATTTAGAAACAAAATAGAAAGCTGATGATGGCTAACTTGAAAGATTGAATAAATCAATCAAAAGCATCCTCACCTATGGTAACTTTGTCACAGGGTGACAAGACTGTAAGATTCATGACCTCTTTGTTCACAGACAACAGAAAAATTACCCCATGAATAAATGACTACCTACAGTTAACAACTGATGTTTACTTTTAATCAACTTACTGCAAAGAGTGTCATAGAGCCTCCATTTTGGTATCTTTAAATAAAAAAATTTCTGAGTTTCAAAAATCTATTTTTTAAAGGTTTAGGAAAGAAAACTAGTGAAAAATTTATTTACATTCTACAACCTGTTTCCTACTCTTCAGCACTTTCTCCTGATTACATTAAGTTACTATAGATAAAATCAGGTTAGGATACATTTGTTTTATTGATTTTACATATTGTAGTGCAGTTAGAACTAATGAAAATGTGCTTCTAATTTTGGTAGAATTTGCATCATTATTTTGTATTACTGTGGGAAAGGTACAAATATCTTTCATATAACTTTTTATTTGCTTCAAAACCCTTTAAAAGAGGTTTCTAGAACTCTTAAAAAAGTGTTCTATTCCATGACACTAAAATAAAGGCTGCACAAAGAATAGGATGCTCTGGTGACTTAAAGTAAAGCAATGCTGCTACTTGGCAGCACCGCTGTTTGGCAAGACACATCCGTACAACAAATAATTTTGCTTGCCTGCCATGATGAATGTCAGTAATTTTGAGAGCATAGTTCACTAAATAAAGTACAATTGAATACATTTAATGTGAAGAGATGGCTTAAATGATGCTATTTTATATTTGATTAGGTTTTAGTTTGTTCAATTATGATATATTACATAACAAGTTCCTGACAACTTTTGACTAATAACATCTCTTATAAAATCAATCATATCTCAAAATATATTAATTTGTACCTAGTTCAACGTTCATATTTGTAATTAATGCATCAAAGTACACTACAAAAGTGACAGCATATGTTTCTGTGACAGCTGTCCTAATGTAAAAATTAACCCTTCAGGGTTGTTTGTAAGTCTCCATCAACAAACCCTCTCCCTCTATCCTCACTTCCCTCTACCCCACCACTCCCACCTCCTTGTTGGCTAGGCATAGAAACAAGAGCCCTTTGGCCAAAATACATCATGTAAACAGCATCAGCTATCCAGTTATCCCGTACAGTATTGATGATAACTGGATCGATAATCACACTTGATCCTGAAAGTCAAGAGACACATTAATCGGGGCCTCAATTACAGCCAAAAAATTTTTTCTTGTAATCAATCATTATATAACAGTATAGCTTTGCTGGATTAACTCTTGTAATCAATCATTATATAACAGTATAGCTTTGCTGGATTAACTACCTGTGAATCAAACTTGTACTCATCTAGAAAATTCTCAGTAGATCACTCTCGCTCAACCACCAAGAGAAGCAGCTACTAAAAAAGACAGTTCATAAAACAAACTCTCATGCTTGGGAAGACAATACAATCTATGCTATATTACAACGTATGGTTTTTAGTAAGTTGGCATCCAACACAGGGTGTTGTATTCACGGCACAGCCTTCATTTAAGTATAAATGGATGGCTGGATTTTTCCTGAAATTAAGATGTACATTTTTGAAAGTTTAACAAGAGGGCAACAGATAAAAATAAGTGTATATTGCATAACATGTTTTCTGCTCATAAACTTTCTTTCAGTTACATTATCATTAGGTTAGATTTATTTTGATAATTTGACTTGAATGAATGTTGAATCACAATTTGTAAAGCTTCTGAATTTGAAGCTCTAATTTCAATACACTTTGCATGATTACAATATCTTTCACTGTAAATACTTGGCATGTTTTATATATTTTTCAATTATTCAAAACCTTATAAAAGATTATTTGCCACAGCTTAGAAAAAAAATACTCAAATAATATCAACATGAATACCAAGTAATAAATAGAATTTATTGCATTCAATGCCATCTTAAAGTAAATATTGATCCAAACCATTATTTCTGTCTTATATGCTATACATATATCAAAAATTTTTAACTACAACTTCAATCACAGTAAATTTATCATTAACTGCTAAATAATACCTGATGCCACATACCTGCCTCTTTCTTCTTACGTAGCTTGGTCTCTTCATCTTCAGATTCTTCCTCCTCTTCTTCAGACAAGACTGGAGATTTTCCTGCATCATCTATGATCTCAGATTCTACTTTATCAGTGCAATTATCACTAACATCTTTCTTGGATATCTCCACATCTTTTAATTTTTCTGCCAATAAATCAACTTGTGCTTCATTTTCAACATTAGAAGGTTCTGAAT
>VOMN01069987.1:0-19957 GCA_014899125.1 Orchestia grillus | reverse complement strand
CAAAGCGGCGGCACCCCAGTGTGGCCTCGGCGTGACGGCCGAAACGTCTCCAAGTACATCCAAGTTGGAAGTATTTTCTAATGAAACTGACTCTGAACATGTCTTTTTTTCAATTTTACAATTATTTTAAAATTGCATCGATCAAAAATGGTGACTGTATTATAATGGGTAAATTATTATCATGGTTATTGACACGTGTGACTTAAAATCTTCAAAAATAAATAGAATGCAAATATTTAGATATACCAAACTAATATAAATTGTAGGTAATAGAGAATCAGGATCGGCAAAGAATCCGCATGTGTATCGTCAAAAAGAAAATTAAATCGGTGCATCCCTAATTTTATCGAACCAGTCGGTGATTTTTTTTTAATAGATTAGCCCTCGCTTTTAGTTTATTCTTATCTGTTAATTTCCATTAGTTCAATGATAATTTTCAACGAAATAGTCTGAAACTTTTTGAAAAATCAGCTGTTCTGTATCGAATTGTACTCGTTAAGTAATTGACTAATTAGAACATATAACGATGCATCGAATGGAAAGAGAACCGCGACGTTAGATTGATAATGAACAGCTTTTAGACTGGCGTTTAAATAATTTTCTTGAACAAAATTGTGGGTGGAAAAAATTTCCTGACAATTTTTTTATTTTATTTATCTATTCATTTTTTAAAAGATAGCTTTTAGGTTTACATAATAAACCGATTTATTCTAAGTGAAAATTAATGCAAATCTGTTGAAATTTTCTAAGACTTGTTGCTTAGCAACCCATGCTATCATTCACGTGAATTAGATTTGCATGTTTTTACACTTGGCTGTCAAGACCGGAGGTGAAAATTCGCGGTTACAATGCTATTTATTTTTGAGTTCTTATTCATGGATTAGGGTTCTATGTCATAAAGGAACTCACTTTGGACTCGTGGATTAAAATTAGAGCTCATATTTTTCATGCTGTCTAACTGTAAATGTGCTAGGTTTCTTACCGAGTCGTCCGGCTTCTAGTCCATTGGAGATCTTTTTCGATCTAATGACAGGCAGCTTGCTTCCCTGCGCACTTGTATCCGGATTTATATTGACTCGCTGCACGCTCGGACGAGCGACGGGTGCTAACAGCTCTACAATAAAAGAGCTTAATCACAGTAATAGAGCTTGCGTAATGCATTTAAGTGAGTGTGCAATTCTGAGTGGCGACCCTAAATCGTCTCTAATTGTTACATGGTCCTGGCGCCGGACTGCTCTTCATAAGAGCGGACGTAGTGCGCCGGACGTGGTGGCTTTTGTGGTCGAATTGAGTGCTGGACTCGTCAGTCGCTGCCCGTCTCTCTACGTGGAGTAATGCGCCGGGGTATTCTAAAGAAATCGGACTAATTTTGTGTTGTAAGAACTTGATATAAATCCCGTTAAAATATTTCTAAAATTTAAAATTACGAAATTTCAATTTTTATGTTGACAACGTATCAGAAAAAACTGTCGTGTCAGAAGTGGCTTTGTGTAACTTACAGAATTTTAAGTGCAACACAACAATTTCTATGGCTAAACCCTAATTTACGAAACTCGGTAGCGGTTTAATACAGTTGTGCTACACCCAATAGTTACGGAAGCTATAGAATTCAGCATTTTGGGTCTCAATATTATGCATTCTGTATTTATTGAAAGAAACTCATCTTGAATAAATAAATGTTGAATTGAGAGCAGGTAATTTTTGTGTTGTTCAAACTTGATTCACCAGAAAACTTAACATTCAGCCGCTACTGCAAAGTTGAAAAATTCTAATTGTGATGAGTTTTGAAACGTTTTCTCGTTAAGTTAAAGTCGATTTTTTTTTAATGTTCTCCAGAGTGAAGTGTTGCTATAGGATGTTTTTGACAATCAACTGTGATTATTTTTCCTAAAGTGTGGATAGTTCTACGGTTTGTTTACGAATACTATCAAATGTAATCTTCAAGCTGAATGTGCATCATTTCCGGATTTTTGCATCAATTATATTTTCTCCGGTGCATACATATGCTGAAATGTTAAATCAGTCCCCAGAAAACGTTTCAGAAGTTATGTTCTGAAAATTTAAAGTTTAATCATGCTAAACCGGATATACAGCGAGTTTCAAAGCTTTCGAGTGTAGTGGAGAGACGGGAGTCATTAAAGTCGAGGAGAGACTCTTGTAAGGCCAATTGTGTGGAGTAGGCCATTGAGTGTTCATAACTGGGCCGGTACTGTGGTGAAGCTCCGCTGTTCTAGCACGACATTCTCAGGGACTTCTCTTCAAACTTAATCGGCCACTCGTCTCCATGACCATTGGCCTGTTGCTGGTTCTCGAGTGCGTATGGTATCATTGTCAGCAGTTACAATTGAGCAAACCTCCCTAATGAACTCTACTGAACGCTTCTGAGCTGAGTTGTGTTCCCTGTTTTTTTTGATGATCTACCGCTCCTCGCCTGTCACACGCCAATGAATACTGTGCGTTTTTTCCGTCTAAATAATTATTCGAAAGACATCAGTTTTATCCTTTGACTTGTCAAAGAAATAAAGGAGTTGTGACATTTATAAAAACAATCGTGCTGCGAGGTTCTCGTGAAGCACTTCCATTCGAAGATAGCAGCTCTCCCACAGTTACGAGTAAATCGTATGAGCATAAAGTGGGCCTGTGTGTGAACATGACAGGGTTTATCTGAAGTGTGTGTGGGAGGTTCTTCAGGTAAGCTCTTCAGGTGTCTCTAAATTGAGTAGCTCTTCTGATAAGGTACAGATACCCACTCCGGAGCTACGCTTGGAGTCGCTTCGCTGCTCTTTTTCGTGCCCTCATTTTATGGCTTTGACTCGTTTGAACTATTGAACTATGCTAATGTTGATTTGTTTCTTTTCTAACTTTGTTGCGTTCACGATGAAGGTAGAAGTTTTTATCTGAGATTATGCACATGAATGTGCACTCAAATGTTTGGGTATCAGATTGAGAGTTAACGGGGCAAGAGTAATTTATAGAACATTCTGGCAGCTCACGGGGTTCAGTTGTGTAGCCGGTCACAGTTCGTGTGCTATTTACTCATAGAATTGTTGTTGTGCAGCGGTGTGTGAGAGCAGCGGAAAAGGCTGGAAGTCGTATCTTGGACCCGGTACCTGAGAGAACTTCCAAATCTAACCCTCGGCGCACCAACCTCGCCAACTCCCCGGCCATTCAACAGCACTACAATGCCAAGGCACAGCAGCACAAAAAAGATCGAACGGTGAGTATTGCTGCACTTCGATGCCTAATGATAGAGGTTACGCGGGGACAGCTGTTACTTGACGCAGTCTCATTCTTCCTCATGCATGATCAGAGTCTGTTTCTCTCAATGCATGGAGGTGTCTGGTCGTGACTATTCATTTCTCTAGACTTGCATGTTTCTGTGTCCAGTTGCACCGTTCTAAATAAAAAAATGCAGACAAAAATTATCTATTGCCCTGCTTCTAACTTCTACTTAGAATCACCCAAGTTTAATTTAAAAGCAAGGTTTGCTGTAGTCGAGGAGGTCGATCATAGAAAGAGTGTAGAGTATGAACTTGAAATGACGCTGAAAATATTGCGAGTTTTTCATCGGGAAAAAAATCAGGACATCGTTTGTGTTTAACAAGATGCAGTTTTTTATAGCCTCGGTAGTTTAAGCCTATTTCAAATTTGATTGATTTTCAAACTTAGAACTGATAGTTTATTACACATCGTTTTAAAATTTTTAATAAGCGTTTAATTTGAGCATAATTTTTTATTCAGTAGTGTTCATGGTTTTTAAGCGAAGATGGTGATGTTTTTCTTCATCAGTTGAATATTGGTGGTGAAAATAGCCATCGAAGCTAAACTGTTTTTTTGGATAGTGATAGTCATTGTCGCATAAATTTACGCTGACACTTAAGACTGGGCCCCTGAAGATACATCCATAAGAAATTCAAGTTTCAAACTTGTCTGATTTCCAACCTAAGTTAAGGCTCTGGAGATACGTAAACCTGTTAATGTAAGTTTGAGAATAAATATACAGTATTCTCCTCAAAGCTTCTTAGTTGCTTACAGAGAAAACTTTGGCTACCAACAGAGACTGATCAATCGGTACGTGACTTGCAATGTAATTACGAGACTTGCATTCGCTTGCATGGCGTTAACTATACGTTAACATTGGGAGTTTATTCCTTTCCTGTTTTGAGTAGCATATATATATCCATGTATTGATTTACAAAAAGTAGGCAATAAATAGTTCATTTATTTAGTGGAGGATTTCTGATCAATAGCCACGTTGGTAGTAATTAGGTCCCTTTAAAAAAACTGTACTTGTAGATTTGTTGCCTTCAATTTTCGTTGTGATGAACTTTTAGTTTTGAATTTAATTTCTTACTTAGCACCATCTTTGTTCAGATTCATCTCTATAAACCTGCCGTCGTATCATAGGATGTATCGACCACCTCTAGCGCGGATGTGTGCGATGTGCCGACGTCTTATTTTTGTTGTTAAATGTTTGTCTTCTAGAAATATCAACTGTAGCTTTTCCTGCTGCAGTGACCTGAGTGGTATTCAGTTGTTGCGTTGGGATATAATTCGAGTACTCCCATACAGCCATGATTCTCTAAAATTAATTTTTTTCTTGGAATCAGTGCCTCGCCGTTGGGATAGCAAGCGTGCCGTTCCAAGACGCTCTCACCTCAATGTTTCCGTTGTACATCCGTCTATGCATCAGTTGGTGGTTGTCTTGGTAACTGAGCAATGGCTTCTCCTGGTCTTATTGATGCTTGGTCACAGTGTGTGACCTTATGATGTTTCATGCAATGCATCCTTCCATTCATTTGAGTTCAGTGCAACGAATACTTTGGACGTTTCTCCCGCCTGTATTCACACATACTGTACGGAAGTGGTGATCAAAGGTGTGTTGAGCGTCCAAGGCTTGGTGCCCTCCAGGGTTTTTGCAACTTCATGGCTTCAACAAAGAAGCAGCCTGTGTCAAAACTTCCTAGAATATTGTATTGTTCTTAGGCTCAATGCATTGTTTTCGTATCCCCAGGTGTTGTATAAATCAGCCTCAGTTCTTTTCGCTTGCAAGTCATCCGCGTTAAAAATGAATTCAGTATTTCACGAAATCAGTGTCCTCATTCCACCGACGTTTGTGTTCATTTTCGAAAGCGCCGTGCGGCGTGGAACATTGCACAATAGTATTGTTGGTTTCGGATTCGGTAGTGACGAGCGACGGCATTGACTGCCGCGCGAAGGCGTCAAGGTCCGCTGAATCTGACTCTCAGCTCAGACAGTGCTCACTGCTCAGTGTGTCAAGCGAGCACTGCAAGTGAGGGTGTGTGCCTCTCGCTCTTCTGCCTTGTCTATGGCTGCTCCATGTGGTGCCTTCATTCTTGGAATTAGATCCCTTGGAGAAATCAACGTGCATTACGATACGTTTTCTTCGTCAGAACCTCGACAAAGTGCCGCTAAAGGGTCGCTTGTGTATGGCAGTGATCTAGAACATTCATCAATTAGCTCAAATGATTTACTGTGTGTGAAAGCTCGTTTATTTTGTACAGTGCGGTTACTAGGGTGTGAGCTGGTGTTTTGGTGTAATTTATGATGCTCTGCCGGCGCTAAATGGATCAATAAGCGTTTTTTACATGCCGAGTGCTGAAGTCTGATGAACGGCTTCTACTGCTTGAATTCTAAACGTAAGATGTCATAAAAAATGGCGTTTTAGAGAAAGATGTAATTTTAGTTGAGAATTACGAAAGTGGAGCTTTTTTTTTTGAGAATAATTGTGAATTGAAAATTCTAAATTGAACATTCTAAATTGAAAAATTTACGCCTCGGGACTAGTTGGTGTGTGATTTCCCTGTAGGCTGTTGTGAGATATAATTGCAGGATCTTGGCCTGTTTAGCACATTGAAATTTGTATCCACGGGTTGTTTTGACTTTTGTTTTATATCCACTGTAAGTTTTTGTCATCTTTTTTTGTGTTCTAAAACTGACGAAGCAATTGCGCATCATGACCTCACACTGTCGTAGTTTCGAGTTCGCAACTTTTCTCTAGTGACGCTAAACAGCTTTGGCCGTCAGCTTGGATCTGAGTGTCCTCTCCAACCTACCCATGCAAAGTTGACCCTCGAAGTCCTGCAGTTGCACTTTGCTATTGTCCTGCAAAGATGTATTAAAAGCAATCAACTGTTTTTAATTCTAAGGCTTTTATCATCGTTATGATTACAAGTTACTATTTCCCTAGCTTATCGACATTGCCGTAAAAGCTACTTTCGCGCAAAAAATTGAGGACGCTTATCAACGGATGTACTTCGATATAGATATCATTGATCATTGTTCTCTGCCTACAGGTCTTCCACTGATTGGTCGCATGCCTAATGTTCTCCTTCATATGTGTGGTAACTTAGAACTCGGAGTGCATTTGCCAACCGGTATTTTGTCTACTATGTATCCCGTATTGTCGAAAGTTTTTTTTATGTTTTGAACCTCAGGAAAAATTTCCGGTGTCTAAAATATATTGGAAATAACTTTTTCAGTGGGAAATTTTGTTTTCAAATATAAAATTTGAACAATATCTTTCATGAGATTCATAGCTGGCTGCCTTGTTTTCAGTTGAGCGCGTTCGATGGGGAGGGGGAAATTGTCTGATCTCGTGAGATTATCTTGGGGACTTGAGCTTCCCGAGGGTGTTTCTGGTGATCCGCAGAAGGTTCTACGGCCCTCGGCGGTTACCGAATTATTTTTTGTGTGGTGAGCTTCTGCGGTTAGTAGTTTCTTTCTCGTGTTTTGTTTTCTATTTCCGTGTTAGCTAGCGACTGTTGAACTGCTCGTGCGACCTCCTCACACCAGCATCGTTCTCGCGTCTCTTAGGCTTTCCGTCTGTAAAAAATGATTTTGCTGAGGATTTTAAATTCCTGCATTTGTTATAATTAGATACGCTAGGGCTTGAAGCAGCACTTGGGAGCCCTCCTTGCACCCTTGGCCCTCACTGGGGCACATGTAAGGTGCTGAAGCTCCTTTCGGATGGGTATACTTATTGTGCCTGTCCTTGTCAAATTTTGTTAAGACTATCCAAACTATTGGATATTACTAAACGTTCTACCTTGGTATGTATCTGCTGATTGAGGAAGCAGCGAGCTTGTTGCAGAAGAGTCTTGTGGCTTATTTCGCGGGGTGTGGGCCGACATTCTGCTTTTATCGCATTTCATCTTTTCGCTTCACTCAGGTGCTTACGCTGCCGTTTTTGCGAGGCGTGCAGTGTGTTTGGGTTAACTTGCGTGGTTTATAAGTGGTGCGTTCTTCGGAAGAGAGTCAATAGCCAAATACTGCAGAATTAGGCAACACTGTTTGAATGAATCTGTTTCAAGTTTAGTCTTGTTAACAGCTTGGTCATAGTTTCGTTTTTTTTTATTGTCCGAATTAAAACAGGTCCCACACTGGCGTCTTTCAGTGCTGCGCCTGTCCACATAATTGTTAGTTTTAGTCTCAACTTTGCTTTTCTTAATTCTTACTTTTTCGCGATTAACCCCATTTGTTCGCTAATCTACTCAAGTCGCGTTCAAGGGTTATTCCATCTACAATTGACAAAAAATTTCTCGCCTTGGTGATCTGTGCGGTCATTTGTGTGGGTCGTTGGATCGCTCTACGATGATGACACTTTGCTCGGCGAAACCCAACTTTACTCGCTCTTTATGCGAGCTTTATCGCTCTCCTAAACCTTCTTTAGTGCCTTCACTGACAGTTCCGCTTAGAGATCTTTATTGTGTAAGAATCTTGACATGCTTCTTCCCGCGACTGTTCCTAAACTACTTTTTGTTCTAAAGAAACCGTGTTTGTTTGGCGCTCTGTTCCGCTTCTCATCTTTTTTTTATCAAGTTAAGTCATGATGGCGTACGTGATACAACGTCAACTTTCCTGCATGATTTGCTGGTATTATTGTATTATCATATTTATTTACGCATTGTTTGGCCCCACTGAATTGCACGTCTATAATTGGGCTACATTGTCATCTAATTCGTATTGCGTATCCAGACCTCTGTAATATCTGTAGCACGTTCAATCGCTTCAAGTAAAATCCTACCTGACTCGTCGTTCTAATAGATGGTTAGCAATGTGTTACTAAACGTGCAAATTACAAAAGTATTAAAACACAAAAATCATTCACTTGCGTGAAACTTCGGTGCTTGAGTCTCTTCTGAATTGAGATAATGGCTTTTAGTCTCTTAAGCTCGTCTTGGTAGTCCTCAAGATTCTCAATATGTTTAGAAAACAGATGGGCCAGTGTGTTAATCATCACACACCAGCATATGCTTCAGTTTACTTTTTGAGATATCCCCAAATTCGGGTCAACTCACCTACAATACATACCTGTACTAAATGTAATGTCATTTTTTGGAACAATACCTGTGTCATGAAATCGGTTGTGGCTTATCGCGTGTCACACATGCAACACTCGGTCACTAATGCAGACACACTTGTGTTTTAAAGATAGGTACGACTTCTTTGTTCTTTCGTTGTGGCTACCTCCCTGATGTACGAGGAAAATGCTGGTGGATGCTTCTTAGTATTTTGGTCTTGAATATCTTGAAAATCTTGAAAATGTTTGGGCCTCTATGCCTTGGCCACACTGGGGTGCCGCCGGTTTGTGCGCATGGTGTCCCTTCGCATATCCGTAAGCTGTTGATTGATACCGTTTCCCTCTGCCGTCAGATGGTAGTGAGGCAAGGGAGGCCTATCAGGGATAGCTTGTAGAAAGTTATGTGCATATTTCAGTTATAAAGTTGGATTTATTACTTTCTATACTATTGCTTTTTATTGCCGATGTTAAACCATAAATCCTGAGCGTGACCACTTGCACACACGCTGCTGTCATAAGACGTTCTCGTTTACCTCGCCAGTCTGTGTTTTTTATTATTCACTCGGTGTACAGAAATTGAACTTGTTAAGGGAATAAATTATGCACACGTGCATTTTACTTATGTCAGGAGATTAAATTGGTATAAAAAAATGATATTAGGCAGTGAAAATTCTTGTGTTTTCTGGTGACCTTTTGTCTATTAAGTAAATGCGCAGGATCAGCTTGCTTCTGTGATGTACCTGGCACTCGTGGATTAGTTGTCACTGCTGCACGGGGGAGTCGAACTCTGTAGTGACGAGAGTCAACTGTAGGCAATTGGGCGATTTTGCTAGCATCTAGAAAATACAAAATTCTAAATAATATATGAGTAATGGCAAAATATCGATCGATCCAACTGTCCCTATGACCAAGGGACAGCGTTCGAGCGTGTCTGGAGGACTTCACGCTCATCGGAGCTAAGGGGAATTACCAAGCTTATCACTGGTATGGAATGCGAATTAGTGTGTCCTTGTTACTGTCTCTAGCTGACCTACGTTTCTCGAACATAACCTTAACTACTGGCAGTTGGTGTAACTGGTTTTATTATGACAGTTTGTTTTAGGTTCAAAGTTTGGCCGGCATAAGCTTTAATTTTCCTCTTCTCTTAATCGCGGAAACTGCCGACTTCTCATTCCTTCCAATTCCGCCAAACCGTCTACACGTTTCTGTGTTCTATTATTTTTTCGGTGAGAGTATTTTTTTAATTGGTCAAAACGATTGTCCTTTCAATATTAGCAGATGATAGTGTTGTGCCTCAGAGATCATACATGAAAAATGCGCCGAATTTTCGCAAAATGTATGCCGATATGCTGTGAGTCATTTGGCTCGCTTCTTGGGGGGAATTTTAATTAAGACCTGCTGAAGAAGACAGACTGTATCGACAGCTCTCCAGTGGTGCGATACAGAAATTCTACTTACACACGAGCACACAACAGTGGAAGTGCTGTTAGTGCGGGTTGATGAAAATTAAGTACTTAAATTTATATTTTGATGATAAAGACTACACCTACTGTTTTCATAGAAGTTTTCTGACACCTGAAGAGGTGGTGTAGGAGTGACTCGTTTTGTGTCTCGGACAGTTTCCTAGGTAACTAATAATATCTTCTATATTTTTCATTTGAAGGCAGTAATTTATTTTTCTCTTCGTATCGTACCACATAAGTCCAAAAATAGTTAGTTGCATTACTTACTTGGCATTTGCAACTTTTGAGGATTCCATATCCCTCAGAGTATAGGCTGTTGTTTGTGGAAATATGCGATTTCCTAAGTGATTCCGATGGTGGCAGCAGAATGCTCGAAGTGCTACTTCGTAACGCGTTTCGTGTGTTCAGTTCACCTTGTAAGCACGGTGCCCTGATGATACTTTTTATAAAACAAAACTTATATTCCGTCTTCAGTACGACTGGTGCACTTTATTTCCCGCGTAGGGGGGTCATTGAAAGTCAAGGAATGAACATCTCTGTGATATTCATGCTGCAGTCTTAGTCGTAGGTAATTTTAATTTCGGCTGTCCGACTTATTACATAGTGAAGGATACGCGTAACGAGGAGCCAACATACTCGTATTGTGTAGTTTTATAGGAGTGGGTAATAATGCAAATGATTTCATCCGTGTTTTTTCGTTGTTACGGCCTAATGATTACCGCATTTACGTGAGGTGCAATGCATCTATTGATGCATTGGCGACTGCATTACGACGCATTGTCTGCCTGATATATTGTGCTAGGAACATTTACTGCAGTGTTCCTCTTGCATGATAGCACCGCCCTGCCTCACGTGAAAGGATGATCCCCTTTTATGGCATCCTCTTGTGAGGGTCCGACCTGGAGTGCGCACGCTGAGAGAGCCCGTTGCCAGCGTCCCCAGAAGGGATGTGGCGGCGTGCATTTGAGTGGCCCATAACAGAGCTGCTCTCCTCACTATTGATGGCCAATAAAGTGCTCGATAGCACGAGTGTCCTGAGGGCTCTAGAACACTGCGCTCCCTCACGCGACCCAATGACAAACCCGCCCTATCAGACGCCTCGTTCTTGCCTCCTCACCTTAGATAATACGCTAGCGAGACGCTCAAACGGTGTCTCAACTTCTTTGTTATGTCATGCGTCTCAGTGTTAGCTCTCGCTGCTGTCAACTAGCGTCTAGAGGTTCTTAATCGGTCCTGTTATTTGGTAGCTTCAAGGTGAAGTGACACGCTCAGAGTAATTTCATTGAGGACTTTATCGTACCTGAATTTTTGCCGGATCGCTCGGAAAAATTTCTTGAAAGTATATAAAGCAATAATTTAATCAACCGACAGCCAGAATAAAGTCATATAAGGTATGTGTTCATTTATCATCTGCTAACATCCATTAATCCTCACCCATTCACTAGATACAGTATCTTGAATTCAGTAGTTCTGATAAAATAAATTCAAAGTGAGTATTCAAGTTAAAGGAGTGACTCATATCATGTTTCTAGACTTTTATAAATTTCTTGGGCGTGAGACTGTATTTTGTTATAACGAGCAAACTATTTTGTGTAATTTTAGCTGCTTGCATCATTGTTCTCAGTGTCCTGTTGACCAAGCACAGCAGCCAGTTTATTCACAACAAACAGCAAATTTTATTTGTATTCAATTAGCGCGTTTACGTCCCCGATATTTCATCATTTCTGTCTGTTACCTCTTCTATTATGAGGTGGTTCAGATATTTTTTGGGAATAAAATGTTGAAATGAATTTTTCCGTCAATGAACACTCTCCGAAATCTAATTTATATTAAAATGGAGAGAACGATTGTTAACGAGTGTTTTGGCTAGGACTACCCAAGTCGAGTTTTTGTGCAACTTCTGTTTCATCTCACTAAGAATTCATATCTTTAGTTGTAATATGTATTGTAAGTTCATGAAGCAGGTTTTACTTCGGTGTCATAGCACACTTGTTTAAGGTTGGGTTTCGAAATGTCCCTCCTTGCAATGCCACCGACGGTTCATGTTGAAGTAAACCATGCCTCAGCAAACCTTGATGGCTTACAGCTCCTCGAAGAATAATCAAGATTCTTAAACCTTTTTTACAAGGAAGCTGATAGTGTCTGACCACATCAGCATCCTTTGGAAAGTTAGTGCTTCTCCATAATACTCAAGCTAGGGTGGGCAGAATCTGTAATTTGTTTGATGGAGGCTCGAGTGAGTCGAGTTGTCAGCTCTCGCACCTCTCAGAAGAGATAGGATAGGCAATAGGGTTGGGTTAGCTAGGTTTGTCTATCGTATACTATGGATACTAGCGTCCCCAGGGGGGGGGGGCACTTCTAGGTTACCTTAGCAGTAGGTAGGCCTTCGAGACTTCTATCTTTCGTGCGTACTTTACTTCTTTCAATTTTCGCACTCTCTTCACTATCTCTTCTTGTCTTACATTCCTTTTCATTCCGAACTTTTCCATTCATTATTTCTCTGCATGTTCTCTTTAGCCCATACTAAATCCCTCTCTTGAGATCGCAATTCATGTAACTAGGGAGCTCTAAACTGGTTAATAATAATAGATATGGCAGCCACCTTCTCTGTCTCCCTCGTGGGAATGGCCGACATGCTCTGCTCATGACCTCTTACGCGAGTGACATCGTGCATTCCTTAGTCAATTCTCCTTTATTATTTTCTGCTCTTCAAGGTGTTTACTCTGCCTCTTTGAAGCTGGGCCATCTTCTGTGGGTTATATCAATCGAAATAATATTTTGTGCTTTTGATAGATGCAATCTTTACTGTGATGCTAATGGTCGCTTCAATTGACCGAAAACGGTAGGTGAATATAACAAACTTTTTTCCATTTTACTCGCTCAGGACGTCATTGCAGGTATTTTGTATGGATGTAATTACTTGTATTCCTGTATTGTCCTCATTATGTTCTGTAAATATCATAATATTTATAAATATGAAGTTAATAGTGATGATCTTTTATCGTGTAAAATATTTTCAATCAGCTTTACCACAACTTCACACTTGAATGACTCATAGTGCTAATTCTATGCTGTTTGCATTGTAAAAGAGTATCTGAGACTATTAATTTATAATTTGTGTTACCATTGTATGTTCATGTGGAATGATGAAAATGCTCGGAAAATATGGTTGGTATTCGTGTAGCAAAAAGTATCACCAGTGAGAATGATCATTCCAACCAAACATATAAGCATCAAGTGAATTTTAATTGTTTCAATGATGTGGTAATGATACATATTTCGTATTGAATATAAGAAAGAATACGATTTATGTGTGTTAAAAATGTTCAGTGAAGCAAAATTCTAAGATGAGCTTTAGGAACAGCGCTTAAATGTTCTAAATCGCTATATGGTGCCTGACTCTCGTTTTCTCCGACACGAATGCACATCGTTGAATGAGGTGAGTTTACTAACAGGGAATACGAATGAAAGGTTCCACCGTGCTAGGGTGCTTTGGCAGCGCGCGCACTTCACAGCGCTATGCTGACGTCCGGTGCTGTGCTCTCGAGATGATCATGAATATGCATCGGAGTAGCTCTTATTTCAGAGGGTAGGCACCTCAGCTATAGATAGGCCTTCGGTATTTCGCTTACTTTGCTTCTCTCAATTTTCATACCTTCTTTATCTCTTCTTCCTATTCGTTCTTAATTTACAGTTTCCATGCGTCCCGAATGGTAGGAACAGACCTGTGCTTGGATTCTACTTCTACAGTCCATACTTATTGGTCCCATCTTCTTTTTGCTCTGCTTGATCACACTTCATGTGGAGAGGGGACTTTATTTAAGCTCATTAATATAATCAATCAATTGAAAGGGAAAGTTATCGTTGTACCAGGACACAAGTCTCGCGCTGACGGACTAAAATTAAGGAATGTCCAATTCAAGTGAATATTGTAGTTGTTCTTTGGTCATGCGTTAGTTAGCGATTGATGGAAAGTTTTTCAATTTTTGAATTATCGGTGGCCTGAGAAATATTGCTCTTTCCTAAGAAGTTTCATAAAAGCTTAGTCATTATATATAGTACGTGAACCTTCAACAAATTCTGTAGTCTCTATTATTCAAAGTTTGTGTACAATTTGTATGGAAACTAGTCTCCATTCATCATATTAAATGAAAAAATAATCATTGGGGCTTTTGAATTTTCTATAGATTACTCTTTAGGCGGAAGATAGATTTAATTAAGAATCGCTTATTTTTCAAAAGTCTTGCTTTATATGAAATTACCTTGACATGTTTATTCTATTGTTCAGAGCTGAAGTGTCTGAAGTTCAATAAGGATTTATAATGATAGTAAATGCGCGGCGTAGTTAAAGGAGTAAACTTTCACTGTCTTGCTAACTCTCGAGTCGATTCTTATTTGGGTCGAGGCGCTAAACTTTCACTGACCACACTCTTGGTTTTGTTCTTGTATTTGTTAGCCCGTGTGAGGCGCATCAGCTGCAGTGATCATAGAGGCCACGAGGATTACGAGCGGGTGTAAGGTCGTAAAGCGTAATACAGTCTGTGGGCCGACTGTAAGTAGCCAGCGTAGGCTTTAATGAAGCTTTCTATGTTTGTCATTTGGTGGTCAATGGGCGCATGCAGTCGCAGTGCGGTCGTTTGCAGGCTCAGCTGTGGTGATGACGCTTAAAAAAGCACTAAAGCTCAGCGACAGCACTGCTACAGCTGACAGGAAACCATAAACCTCTGACGGTGATCTCGTAAAAGCTTCGTCTCTTATTCTCTCTTTTTCTCCGCCTTCATGGAAGTTTTGCGTTCCTGCATGTCTCTTTGCTCCCTTGTTGCGTCAGTACGCAAGGGTGTACGCGGGCCTATGTTTGGGAACCCACCCGGCAGATAATTACTGTCGCTCCCAAAATTTAGCAGGACAGACTCGTTCTTGTCAATCCTTAGGCTATTAAATTTTTTGCAGAAATGAATTGACCTTGTAATGTGTACACCACGACTGCGGTGTTTTGACGAAATTTTCTCGCTTGATAATCGATGAACGAGTTTTCGAAATTCTCTATTACCTAATAACAACGTGGTCGTATCATATCTTCCTTCATATGCTCGTGTTATTGAATGTTCATCGAGGGAAAATTGTGTATCTTTTAATTTGATAATTTATATAATACGAATATTTCTTTTCCAGGGTGGAGGCAGTCACTCCAGTTCTGAACAAGGCTACATTGTAAGTACTAGTTCCGTCGGTTTTAATGTTGACAGCTTCCGATTTCTTTGCCACAATTGCGTAATCCTCACGGGATCATGCAAGTTTTCACAACTTTTTACACTTCATTTCCTTACAAAAATTGAGATAATTATAATTAATGTTTAGAGCTGCGGAAACGTGGCGTAATTTTGTACTGTATTGTGAGAGTAACATTTTAAGTATTTTATGCTTGGTTGGATTTAATTTTTTATGATTTTAACCTGAATTATAATACATTCATTCTTTTGGAAGAAATATCTTTCAGTATTCTGAAATTGCTTCGGTCCGTGTTAGGTGAGAATTCATATTTGCGTACTCAGATGTTACTTACCAAAATTGCAGTTACTTGTGTCAGACGTCAAAATTCTGCCTTTTTATTGTTCGGATTTTTAATCGTTAGCATATTTGGAACTTATTATGCAACATGTTTTATGAAGTCGTTCTGTGTATGGTACTGTCCAGTTTCGTAATTGTGGCGCAATGCTGTCATGAGACGGTGGACGGTGTGCCTCTGGAGCACAACACAGTCCGATGATGAGCGAGGTTCGAGGCCACGGCCTGCTCGATTCTTAGCGTCGTCGTCACAAGCAATTTATGCGGCCTTTTAGTATACGGGAAACACCTTGTTAATGAAAATGAGTGAGGCTTTTAGCTGAGCAAACGAGTTAGTGAAGCTTGTGTTGAGGTTAGCGCTGTGGCTGGAGGCAGCGCATCCTGATTGCATGATGTGCTCCGAACGCTCGTAACGACCTGTTAGCTTTCATCGTAATGGCCGCCTTATGGACCATTACTGGGCTCAAGATTATAGTGGGCGGCTGTTGAGCGAGCGCTGGTGCCGTCATTTCTCTTTACAGATACACCCTAATATTGCCTTATGTTCACTTTGCAATGGAAATAAAGGGATAAGCTATCGCATCAACTCGCCCTCTACAACGATCCTTGTTGACCGTGCATGCGATCAGAACTTTTTTAGTCCCACTTATCATTGAGGCAGGCAAGTTTGTATTTTGTGAAGAAGAGCGACGATCTAAAATGGTTTATTTTATGGCTGCGTCTCCTCATGAAGCAGTGTACTATTAAGCACGCTAAAGAGTGGTGGCAGTTAAAGTGCAGTCTGTCATTAAGTTTAACTCAACACGCTCCGCTGCGAGTGTTACAACCACGAGAGGCTGCTAAATGGTACGTGGGCCGTCACGCTTCTTTCCTGAGTGCCCTAGCGCGGTCTCTTCTCATCATAAAACGAACTATTTACGCTTACAGCAGTTTCTTGCTGCTCTAAAATATTTTCCTCCAAGTTGAAGACATGTTAGAGGTTTGCATTTTAATTTCTTTTCTCTTCCTTTATTTGCTCGTCTGTTTTTCTCCTTCAGTGATTTTTCTGGTTGTGGCATTTAAAACACGCCAGGTCTACTAATCCGTTTTGATTCCGTGTTAGCATTGTATTCCATTTCGGCGATTGCTTCATAACCGCCACGCGATGCTGTCGAACTTCTAGCGTGTGACACGTTGTAATGCAATTACTATACCTCGTACCGTTAGTGTATTTTCAAAAAATAGTGTGATAGGTCGGCGCATTCTTATAGATGTTGTTTTTTCAGTGGTCATCATTACCATTAGCTATGCACATTTAGATTTGCTACAAATTAGTAGGTAATATCAGTGTTTTTGATTCAATTTATTACGTTTTCCATAAAAATATTCTCTTCTCAGCCCTCCACCATCTTTTATTTGTTAGTTGAATATTATTTAGTTGCGCAACTTGTCAAGCCAGATGGTATATGAGAAATGGGCGCTTTTCATAAGAATATTATACAAGATATGTTAACGGTAGAAAGTAGAAACATTAGTCTTCAAAAATAAACTTCATTGGTAAGTTAATTGGTTGGGAATATCCGAGTGTTATATCCTTCAGCTTAAACTTCGCGTGTATTGAAAAACTACGAAGATCTCTGTCCTCTTGTCGATCTTGATAGTGTCGATAGTGTCTTTGCCTGTGAATTGACCATTCCAGTGTGTGTTCTCTAGGTGCTTGTGTATCGAGTCGTAGCTGAATAAATTGCTGTTGAAAGTACGATCGTTTTTTAAATAGCATTTACGTGCTAATACATAAATTAAATTTCTAATGAATTTTCTTCTAAATATAACTTATTTAAATTCCCTGCATTGATATCTTAATTTAACGTTTTAACCCTAAGCCGTCAGTTTTTTTAGGTCACCCTATGTTTGTTTGTGTTTTACCATGTCATTCGGTCTCGAAAGACGTAATTATATCCGCGCATCCTATTTTTTACTTTGACTGATCATTCACAATGTCAGAAAAATTTCTTCTTTCTCATCAAATGCTACTCGATAGTCATTTTTGATGTCAATCATAATTTTGTTCTAATACCACTTGAACGTCAATGTCCAATGCAACGCTGATCATGAGCATGCTAGACTGAGGAGGTCATGTAGTCTCATGGTGAAGAAGCACAAGTTACGTGGTGAGTGGCGGTCGCAAGTGACGAGCGTGCCTGGGCAACTTGTTAACTCGACTGTTGACTGTCCTGCGACAAGCTCTGCTGTCGCGTTGTCTGATAATCGCCGCCTGTGCTGTCCGACATGACACCACTCGCTCCTTTTTGCGCCAATTTATAGCCTTGCTTCTCTCGTCTTCATTTTGAGTTACACGCACTAGAGTGATGTTAGCATTAACTCCGGGGGCCTCCTCCCTCATCTTTGCTCGCACTCTAAGTGCAAGACTTGTTTTAATGCTTGTGCACTGTTTGTTTTTACTCCCAATTGGTGTCGAACTATTCAGATCTCCTTGTTTTCCGTACCTTGTTATCTCTTTTGCAATTACCGCGTCGCTCGGCTCTTTTTCTAACTTCTCATCTGCCTCCCTGGATACAATATATCTTTTTTAAATTCAAATAAGACGAGAATTTCTGACGTCTAACGTAGCGTATATTTGCCGTTGTCCTTTTAAGTAGTTTACTAGAAAAGAATTGTTCGTCGTTGCATCAGAGGATTAAATGGAAGAATGAACAGTATTCCTAAGTTCCATTCAACGATATTCTGATAGCCTGCTGTGATTTAGATTCAGAGCAGGACAAGCATAATCGTTCTTTACACTTCTCATATTCTCGATGGCAGAACAGAGTATAACTGCGGTATCGCTGTCCTATACTGATGCGGGTGTCCATTTATTGTAGTCTTCAAATATTTCATCTTCTACAGATGCTTTGTTATTACAGCCTCATCCAGTGTAGCACACGTAGAACGTTAAATATTATTCAATACTGTAGTCCTCATGTCGCCAATAATGATGGTAAATCTCATATGAAATAAATTATTTCATCACTGTTACGGACTGGCTTCTGTGACCCAGTCTCGCTGACTATAGATATGCACCCGAGATTTGGGATCTGTATAATTTTATATAATTTTTATAATTATATAAAAATTATATAATTTATATAATTTTTTCCATGTGCAAATATGGTTACACAAAAAAAAACATGCATAAACTTTCCGTATTATTATAGTGTTTCCAGAAAAGCATACCCATTTTCATATGGACATTATTCGAAAAATTTTAAACATATGTTTGTTGTGTAAAGATTTTCATTTCTTGAATCTTTGTGAATAGTAGTGTATATTTCAATGAACTTCAACGATACGGATTCAATAATCATGGTAGTGACTGTATTAGGACATGTTTGTGCAGGGAAGTAAAAGTATTCATTCCTTGAAAGAAAACAAGCCGTTGAAATCGAAACAATGAAACTAAGTCTCGGTCTTCACAATATTCTTTACCATCTTATTTACTCGCCTTCGCCATCATTCCTCTTTATGCAAACTTATCCTTTTCTCCACAAGCTCTTCATTACTTTTTTGTTAAGATTTGAGTTCTTTTTTTAGATGTTGACTTCCACTATGATACGTCTCTGCGAGTCATCTAAATTGACTGAAGGCGTAGCGTAAACTTTATTTTCAAATATTCCCGTAAAAAATAATCCCATGAAGTCAAGTCAGCACTCCGAGGAGGCCATTCGGTATTATGGCCGAATGAAATTATGTGGCTTTGCAAGATTTCCTACGAACGTTCCTTTACCATCAGGGATGTGTGAACTAAAGTGCTATATTGAACCCTCCAAGTATGATTAAATGTTTTTCCATATGCTACAGTTAACTATATTTCATGTCCTCACATGTATAGATCTCAGTTACAAAAATCAACAACGCAGGCCATTCTCAATCACCTATAATATCTTTATTCATATATAGGCAGCGGAAAGCTTGTATTTTCTCTAATTCTCGATTTTCGTAAAGCTTTTGATTGTGTAGATCACAAAATATCACTTTCGAAGCTCGATGGCTATGGCATCTGAGGGCTTGCTCTTGATTGGTTTAGATCGTACCTAACTAATCGTAAACAATGTATTATAATCGGCGATGCTCAATCAGACCTCATGAATATAAGTCATGGAGTTCCCCAAGGGTCTGTTTTTTGTTCCCCTCGTATTTCTGGTCAATCAATGATGTTGTTGAGTCCACCTCATTCTTCAAATTTATGCTTTTCGCTGATGATAGCACTCGCTCTGTAGCTGTTCCCGATGAAAACCATGTTACATATATTGCAATAGCAAATAGAATAAATGAACAGTTACGAAAGATTTCAATGTGGCTTGACTCCAATAAATGTGCATTAACATAGGTAAGACTAATTCATGCTATTTTCATATAAACGGAATGCAAATCACCCGTGCGTCAAAATCGGTGATGGGCAGATGGAAAAAACTAATTCACCAAAATGCCTGGGAATTATAATCAATAAAAACCTGACCTTTAAAGAGTATATGTTACATACATATCTGCTCTAAGGTATCGAAATCCCTAGGAATTCTCAACAAAGTTAAAAATATATTACCTGCAGAAGCGTTAAAAATAATGTACA